>CAJNJA010065853.1:4210-22893 GCA_905231915.1 Symbiodinium necroappetens
TTCTTATTTTCAATTTGTGCATTTTATCTAAAACATTTTTTGTCGCGCGGCTGTCCAAGGGGCTCAATTTCTTAAACCAGTGATTTCTTAAGCAGTGCTGTTGCTGTACCTGAGTGAAGGTTGTCTTCGGTGCTGGGTTTCGTCGAACCTTGCAATCCCCAACTCTCCCGTGTGTGGCAGCAGAGGCTCAGTCATGTTTCCCACGGGTATTTCGATTCTTCTATATGTTATTCCTTGGGGTGTAGCAGGTGGCAGCATCTGATGTCTAAAGTACAGGTTCGGATTGTTCGTGTTGACTGAATACCGCGCATTGGCTATAGCAACCTCATGCACTTGCATAATGGTATTGTCGGATGTTTCAAAGGTGTCCTGTAACTCTATTTCAAAATCAGAGGCTGATCTGCTATCAGAGACTCTGTATCGAGAGTTCACGTAGACTTCCTTATAAGTTAATAAAAGTCTAAAGCTCATATTCATAACAGACACAATAATTATATATCACTTCTTAATACGTGTGACAAACTACAGTCTCAATTGGACAGCATTCTAAAACCCAACGGCAAGATATCAAACACACAAGGTATAAAAACGGCTTAAGGTCGTGGTAGTAAGATTTATGTCAGAGATAATAAGATGCATATAGGAGGGACAATTATACTAACTGGTTGGAAAATTTCGTCAAATTTTCATTTGGAGTTCTGGGTGGAGTCTGTGATATGGAGCGCTATATAGAAGCAGACCGAATATTAAGAGACAACACCCCAAATACCAGAATGGGTCGGACATAGTCAAGCGGGAGTGGTGGCGCTACAGTTACGTACAATTAGCAAAAGGATTTTCCCGATAGGATTATAATAATATAATGCCAATAAGAATAAATAAGATACTAGTTGATTCTGATGCTTTCAGTGAACCCGATACTAGCATTCTTCGGAAGTGTTATCGTTGTAAGCAAGTCAATTATATAAACTGTTTCAAGCGGACATACTGTGTCAATAAGCACTCTTACAACTATGTTAAATGAACCTTGACTTGTTCTGAATGCTTAGATGAGTCTGTCAAGAGTCAATGACCACCTATGTTCTTTTAGAACTGTCTTTCTTTAGCAAACACTTAAAGAGATATCACCATTATGTTTAGAACTAGTGGGCGACGAATTCCAAGAATGTAGTGGCTGTACGCTCGTAAGGCACGTGTAAGACTTTGACGGGTTTAAAACATTTTAAAACCTGCAATTGGTGTCGTGAACATAGCAGGCGCCACCGTGAAAAGAACAAGGATGAGATCAATAGAAGGAGGCGAGAGAAAACACCGCAGCATGGTGCATTTAACTGCCGAGGTTGTGGTTTAAGAGTTCTTCCAGAAAATGCGAAGCCCACTTAGCAGGAAAAGCTCACCAACACACGTGAGAGTCTAGACTGAGAACCAGAGAAGCATGGATCAAGCAACTGCAGACAGACTTTCCAAATATCTGGGGTAAACTGTCGGAAGAAGCCAAGATTGATGAAGACAAAATGAACCAAGTCATACTCAAAGTCCTTGCAAACGACTTCAACGACGGCCGCTTGAATTTTCCTTAATCCCACTGTTATAATGTGATTATAATGCATAGCACTTATATTTTACAGTAACATTATAGTTGCAACCCTTAACCCCAAACCCCAGCCCAAATTCTGCATGACCCCGCTTGCCTAGTTAGGTGTTTGGCACCTAGATAGAAGTAAGGAGTATTCCTAGGATGGTAGCCTGGGTTGGGATCATCCTACTGGGGCTGAGATCTTGAGATAGATGTTATCCTAGGGTGGGAGGTGAGATCTTGAGATAGATTATTATCCTAGGGTGGGGGATGGGTGGTGCCATACACCTAAATAGGCAAGGTATCATCTAACTTAATCCACCCTCAACTTTCTTACCGATGACAGACACTGGAAGTTGTGCACTCCGAGGAATGCCAAGCATTTCAGACGCTTGGTCAAAATTTGATTCACAGCAGGTGAGGAAGATACAGCAGCAGTTCTGATTCTCCAGCATCGTTGTCGCACATGGGTCGTTGTGCTGTGCTCTTCGCGAGACTCCTTTCGACCACCTTTTCTAGCACTTGGCTCAGCCTGTCTCATGCATCATGCGGCAGCTCGGGCCGAGACTGGGTGCAAGCTGCTAAGGTCTCTTTGGACGAAGTGTTAGCCACCCTGCAGGAAAAAGGTGGCTTTCCGGAAAGGCTCCAAATGTCGTTCGCATCTTGCTATGTGTCGTCGACCAATGCGATATCTACATAAACCCTACACCCGAAACCTATATCTACGACAACGCAAGCGTGCATGCAGGTATTTGGAAAGTCTTCACGAGGAGATGAAGAAGCGATCTCTTTGTTGTCATCGAGCCTTGGGAAGCATTTAGGCTGCCAGAATTTGCATGAGCATCATGAATGGCTCTTACTCTTGCCGTAATTGATTTATGATTGCAATGCTTATCAATGCCATTGTTGCTCTTTTTCCGAAGTTGTACCGGGCAATAGTATGATAGTAATGAGCACGACTTTTGATATGTTATGCCGATGCGAAGCATTGCTTCCGGCAGGTGCGAGTGTGTTGTTTCTTATGCATTGTTGCTTGTATTGACATTATTGAAATGGTGGTGGGTGCACGGTTCTTGTTTCTGATGCCAGCCGTCGTGGTTGTGATCACGACGAAGCCACCACTGCACAACCCTGGAGATTGCGCTGTTTCGGGATTATCTTTAAGGGCAGCTTGTTTCTTGACCGTAGTGGTGAGTGAAACATGAAGGCGGGTGTCAGCAAGCGATGACGATGATGGCGGTGATGCTGCTCACGCAGTGGACGATCATGGTGATGATGGTGACGTTGGAGAAGCGGACAGTGATGAAATTGACATTTACTTGATGAGAATGGCCCTAAGCCCGCAGAAAAAATAAGCTCTCTGAGCCTAAAGCTTAAAACCTAAGCCCTAAACCACCAAAAAACCTAAGAAACTCTATACTTCCTTTACCTCAACCCCAGCCCGGGCCATCCCGGGCCCTAAACCCCCTCCGCCCCAAACCCTGAACCCTAAACCCTTCTTCTCAGGTTGCGGCATGAACTTTGGACGCCGCTTTGCCGAGTTGAAGAGGCCGCGCGTGCAGAATGCTTACTTGGAGGATCGGCGGTTTCTAGGGATCAGGGTTTAGGGTTTAGGGTTTAAGGGTTTGGGTTATAGGGTTATAGGGTTTAGGGTTTAGGGTCTAGGGTCTGGGTTTAGGGTTTAGGCGTTAGTAAGCTAGGTGATAAGTACATGGGTTCTAAGTAACGAAAAGCATACTTTCCTTGTTTATTCCTCTACCTTGTTCCAGGAAGCTTGAAGAGCGTTACAGCAAGAATTTAGGGTTTAGTGTTCAGGGCGCAGGCTCAACCCCGAAACGGTTTAGGATTGCTGAACGTGTTGCTATGGGACTATGGCTTTTGGGAAATTATCCAAAACCCAAACCCCCTGAACCCTGAACCCAAAGCCTAAACTTTAAACCCTACACCCTAAACCCTGAACCCAAACCCTAAACTTTAAGCCCTACACTCTTGTATTTTGCTGAAGATGTAGCTAGTCTTACCCTACGACTCGTCATTTGTGCATTCAGGCTGTTATGCCTGGAAACATGGGTTATCAGCCGTAGGTCTCGCCGTAGTGAAAGAAGTCCGCCATGGAACCAGCTCCCACAAGCCCTGCAGGCATTCGGTGCCTTCGCTTCCTGCTATGTCCGTTCAGGAAGATAACACGGACCTCTCGGTCTGGCGGGGCAAACGGATGGTCAGCTTTTTCAAGCGACGATGACTTGGACAAGTGCTCGCAACCAAAACATCTACCAAGCGGTGCAGGTGTATCCATGTCAATCTTCGAAGCTGTCAGTTCCCGTCCTTTCGCCATGTTGTGTTTTGGTCCTGCCATCTTGAAACCATCGACGTAGACAGCAAGTAGGGGCTTTAACTCAGGATGGAAAAACACTGACGGCCATGCAGCAGGGAACGCGAGGTGAAAACCAACCTCTTTCAGCATCTTTTCGCAACGCTGCTCTCAGAATCCTCCACTGTCAGGGTGACCGTAGAACGCAAGAACAGGCTTAACAACTGAATCCTTGAAGTTTCCATGCCAACCTTTCGGCCAGCGCTCTTTGGGGCAACCTTGCCCAAGTCTCTGCGCAATGGAGCCTTGTTTGCGTGTAGGCCTGTTTTCCGTCGGCCTGTTCGCACGTGTTACCTGGCATGTGCCCGTAGGCATCAAGTGTTTTGCCGGCTTCCATGGTTGCCAGAGTCTGCAATGAAAGCTGCGCTTGAAAAGCTTGACGACGGCAGTGGCCTCGGATCGACCTGCTGGCGCAGCGCCAAAGATCAATGATTCTTGGGAGATACGCGGTAAAGCTCTCATTCGGTGTCATTTCCAACCACGTCAAGAATTGTTTTCTCCTCACATGACTGACTGTCCATTCGATTTTAATTACGAGGTTGACTAATTGGCCTTACACCAACACCATTCCCATGGGTGGCGAGACCAGCATGGATGACGAAGATGATTGGAGAAATCGTAGACGTCGAAACAAGAAGCTGTGTTTCAAATGGATTGGTCAGACTATAATATGAATCAAACCCACTCCTAACGGAGATCGCTCCTTTCCCACTATGCCTGTCGTTGCCGCCAATGGCGAAAAACATAGGGATAGATAGCTAAGTCAGCTCCGATATTAAATGAAGAGGTTTTAGACCTCATGGAACTTGTTGCCAGACCTGTTGGCAAGAAGGAGTTGACACAAAATCCCGAAGCACAGGCTGCAGTCGATGTCGAGTGAGTGGGACAAGCTCATGAAGCTTTCCGCATGTTGACCCATAAATGCGAAGGGATATCATCAGGCTTGGTGGAAGCTCTAGAACACCGTGTCGTCTACCTAAGGTCCCTCCGGAGTCGTAATATCGGTCTCCCTCAAGCAGCGGAACTGATTTCCCAGAAACGGGATGAACAACCATACACGGAGGCGCCAGTTCCTGTCGTTTTCTGGCTGCGGACACTTCGGAAACACGATTGTCTCCGCTTCCTCCGGAGCCCTGGGTCCTCCTCTCTTTTCTTTCTCATCCGTCCCCTCGCCCTTTTCCTTCTTGGACTTAGACACCTTCTTAAGCATTCGCAGCAAATCCTTCCTCGAGTTACCGATGGATGAAGAAGAGCTAGACGAATCACGTCTTTTCTGCTTATTCTTGTCTTTCGTTTTTCTTGTTCTTGTGATCCCCGTCACTGTCATCATCATCGTCAAGATCATCATCATCATCATCGGGCGGACGGTTACCGTTGACACCCATTCCTGGGGGCGTAGCAATTCCATGTATCGAAGGAGTAGCATGCCTCGTAAACTGTGAGGCATTCAACGGCACCGAGGCTATCCTTCCAACTGTCGTAGTTTTTCGTCACTTCGACCATCTCGGATGTCAGCATGTTAAGCTGGCCTGGCATGGAGTTGGCAGCATTTTGAGCTTCGGTTCTTGCAACGAGCTCACGCTCAGCATGATGAACAACGTCGTTGACTGTAATTTCGGCTTGATGAAGCTTGCGCTTAACATCCATGGCTTCGTTACGCACCAGGGATAGTTCCTCAGAGTGCTTGTTAGCCATGCTTTCGCCGGCTGCTCTAACTGCCTCTTCCTGATGTTGAAGACGGTCCGGATTGAAGAAACTCAAGTCTGCGTCTTGCAGCACCTGCAATTGCCTCATGCTGACGCCTGACAAACAGCTCCCCTAAGTTGTTCATTTCTTTCATTCATGATTGCGGAATGACTTGCTTCGGCTTCTGCGGCTACACCTGGTCCTGTGTCATTCTGGACAAGGACTGGTTGGTTGGGGGTAGGTTCTCGGACTTGATTGTGATAAAAGTTCGCCACTGGGAAAACCTCATGGATGCACAGGGGATGGTGTGTTGACATAATCCCATTCCGCACCTGTCATGCTTCTCCTAGGGTCATCTGTTCCCATCAATGCAAGCGATCTATCAGTCAAATGCATAGTAGCTTCACCCTCTCGGGGGAGCTCGTGCCCGCCAAGTCACGATTGAGCAGCTCCGAACGGCTGGCCCACTCTACCCCAATTTCCGTCTCGGCTACGACCAAGCCGGAGACGTGATTGACTCCGCTCTAGCGAGAAAGGCAGAGTGGAAAAGGGTTGATGCCTACCAATGGGCGAATCATACATCCACCCGGAACATGTCATCAACATGATTCTGTCATACAGCAACCTCCATGGCTCCACTAGCTTTGACACGTCACATGTGCAATGGTTTGTGTCGGGTTGGAACCACGAGATTTACAACCAACGCAAGGGACGGCGCGAACTGGCGATGGCGCTTTTTCAAAGACTTGGTCATTTGTGCCGGAGCATGCATCACCTCCCTAACGGGACGGTATCCTGAGCAAAGCTTAGACACTTAGTTCGCTAGCTGCGATGTGACTTTCCTAGCAGGACGGTGAGCATCCGATGCCACTTGCAGGGTGAAAATCGGCGTGCTCATATGCTTTTAAGTTTGCGAATTCTTGGTGTCGTCACCAAGTCATGACACACGACGGTCTAGCGACCAGTCTTTCCTTCAGCCTGTGCATAACGCCTTTCCGTTGCTCTGAGATGCATGGGGGTGGGGGGTCTATTTGACGGAAGATGTAGCTAGTCTTACCCTGCGGCTCGTCATTTGCTCAAGTACAAATGCGTGTGCATTCAGGCCGTTATGCTTGTAAACATAACCCTAATCCGTGAACCCAAAACCCTAAGCTCGGAACCCAAACCCTAAACTTTAAGCTCTACACGATAAACCCTGAACCAAAGCCAAAACCTTAAGCCTACGCCTAAACCCCAAACCCTGAAGTACAGCGAGGCACCTCGCTGCATGCAAGAGCGAGGCTTCACCGCCATGGCCGCCTCCCAGGCTACGGGGGACGGTTGAGGATTTTGGGTGAAGGGTTACCAAACGGTTAATGTTATTATCATGACTACTGCTAATTGACGATGATTGTTGTTCATCTACTAGAATCATCACTATTGTTGTTACAAAAAGAGTCTTTAGGCCATTCTTATTATCACGGTCAGAATACTTGTAGGGTTGCGATGCTGTAAGGGCTCTGGCAGGGTTACCATTCGGGTTTAGGGTACTATCATGGTTACCACAGCATCGGGTTACCAGAAGGGCTCTGTGAGGGCTTAGTGTTCGGGATCTGCAAAAGTCGCGATCAGGGCTTCCTTTAAAGTCCACGGAAATGGTTAGCATAAAGGCTCTGTGAGGGTTACTGTAGCGTTTACCCAGCCTGGAGACGTGTATAGCCCAAAGCCCTAAGCCCTAAACGCCACACCCCAAACCCTAAACCCTGAGCCCTAAAGCCTTAAACCCTGAACCCAAAACCCTAAAGGGTTGAGCCGGAATGCAGGTTGTGGCGGGCGGACTCTGCTGCCAAGGGCACCAAGCGCGATAGGGAAGGCAGGAGCATGCGGGAGCCCAGATGCCGGAAGTTGGTAATAATACGGCTGATGGACAAAATCCTGCATGACCCAAGTATAGTATGAGTACCATAATTCCCATAGTTTAGGTATATAGGGCCATGCGGGATTTTGTCCATCAATCGTAGTTCTTATGCAGCGTGGCAATATGAAGAATATTAGCAACAGTAAAGATGGCAATAATAGTCATAATGATCCTAGCAACACTAATTTTACTGGTATTAGTTACAGTAGCAATAGTGATGATACTTGTAATGGTAGTAAGACTAATCATACTGATAATGTTTATGCTAATGCCAAGACTAAGACGAAGACTCAGACCAAGAAGCCTGATTAGGCGATGTGATCGACCTCTCGGATAGCTGAGCCACGGGCTGTGATTTGCTGGCGGCGAAGCGTCCAAAAAGAAGCCTTGGTTCTCAGTAGGGAAATGGGAGAACGGCTTAGACGGCTAGAGGGGCTGCGAAACAGGATTGTCATAGCGATCCATGTCCCCCGTTCCCTGCTCTATTTGGGTAGTTCTCAAATTTCGGTCCCTTTTTTCGGTTCCCATTGTAGTACGGCACCCTTATGAAAAGGACTCTGAAAAAGTTGGGTACTACCCATTTGAGAAGAGAGGCTGTGCGGTTCGCTTTGTCACACGGTTTCCCTATGGATCCATGCGCGGCTCACCCTAAACCCTAAACCCGAAACTCTAACCCCTAAACCCTAAACCCTAAACCCGAAACTCCTTTTTTCTGGAGCTAAGGTCCTGGGAAGATCCTTGCTTGAGGCCATGGGATCCTCTGTATGCAACGAAGGGTGTAGGGTTTAGGGTTTAGAGCTTTGTTTTAGGGTTTTTTGGGTATAGGGTATGGGTTTAGGTTTTAGGATTTAGGGTTTAGGGGTGTACGCACCGAAGAAGGTTCGGACAAGCGTGTTCGGTCAGGTTCTGGAGCAGCATCCAAACGACCTGGTCATGGAAATTTGGGAAGAGATCATGACGTTCAGGTGGGATTCCTGACTTGCACCGCTTGTCAATCGCTGCCTTGCGAAGGGAGTCGCAGATGAAGCAGAAAGCAGATTTACAGAAGCACTTGACGTGGCTTGGTCGGATCATTGGACATCGGGAGTGAGCCATGCGCAGTGTTTGAACAGTTTGGAAGTTCAGGCACAAGACAGTGGATATTGACTTCATGTTCTTCAAGCTGCCAGCGATGTCAGTGAAGGTCTGCATCGTTGTTGATGCCTCAAAGCTGCTGGCACGGACTTGTTGAACTTTGCTGTTGAAGACCACAGTCTGCCGCCATAAGGGCTCGACACTCACTTCATCATACTTCAGGCATGTAGCCCTCGACTCAAGCCACAGAGCCACCCTAGAATTTGGTGACACGATTTGGCCCATCCTGTTAGCGCTGCTTTGGACACTTGTTCCCGATTCCCGACGTGGGGACGACGGTATCTGCTGCCGGGAGGCTTCGAGCTCTGCCCTGAAAGTGTTGTCACTACGGTTGATGATATAAGTCCTGCATTTTCCATAGTAAGGAATGTACCATAATTCCATAGTTTAGGGTCCTTAAGGTACTGTAGGATATATATATATATGTTTATCATCATCAACAGTATCAGTGTCTGTTTCCACCAAAGTCTGTGTGTCTGTGTGCCCTTCGCTACTGAAACCATGCGCATGGAGTCGCAGGTGAACGCCAAGCAGAGCTTGTTCCCACAATGGGGTATTTCAAGTACCAGGACCCGATACCACATGAGGTTTCGACTTGAGCAATGCCTGTAAGAAAGAGAAGATGCAACAGCCTCGGGCACAGCTCAAACTCAGGTTTCATGGGAGTGACATGCCTGTTCCGGCAGGAGAAGTAACAGATTTTCGCCCAGGCGGTAGAAAGCCTTAAACTGCTGACCCTTAAAGTTTTCAGAGCCCGTTCACACGAACCCAAAGTTGGATGTCAGTCCTTGGCTTCAGTAATGCGAGTCTTGCTTTCTTCTGTCTATGATTGGGTTTAGGGACTCAGGTTTAGGGCTTTGACGCTGCAAAGTGTGATTGACACGCGTCGTGTCGCAGGTACTAGCCTATGCTGTTTGTGCGTGCGAGTGCGGTCAGTTTTGTCCCTGCATCAGTGGCCATGATTCGGCCATGATTGCTTTTTACGCGCAAGTATTATCAGTATGGTTGTTGTTCTTGTGGTAGCATCTACATGGGTAGTTCTCTAAACTAAGGGCCCCTTGAGGGCCCTTTTAATAAGGGTGCCGTACTATATTGGGGACCTAAAGAGGGACCCTAACTAGCGACAGAATTACACAGCGGCTCGCTGGTGTTGGGGTCTCGATCGCTTAGTCCTTATTCGATGGTGCTCACTCTAATGACTCTAGTGGCTATGTTTGCTGTTTCCGATCAGTATCGGTGTGTCACGAACATGTTGAGTAGAAGCAACCAGAAGCTTCTCTCTTCTTTCACTCCCAAGCCTGCCGAGGTTGTCGAATCGCGCTAGTGCGCTATTGCTGCTGCTTCTGCTGCTGACCGTCATGTTGCAGATGATGCTGACGGTAGTGGCTTTACTATATGGTACGACACTATATTACCCTGTACTATGCTACTTTACACTATACCACGCATTGCTCTACACTGTGCATAAGCATGATCAGGAGACTGGGGCGAAAGTTTTGGGGCCGTAATCACCGTTCACGTTTCGGAAAATCGCAGATCCTCACTGACGGAAGGCATTCAAGGCAAACTACTTGCCAGTAGTATCCAAAAACCCCTGTTCTCATGATTATACAGTAAGCCCTTGTTCCGACGATCTCTGTCATCTCAAGAGATGCATCTACGAAACTCTAAACCCTCCAGGTTGTTGGGGTTTGGGACTTGGGATACTCTGCCTTGCGGCTGGTTGGGCCATAGGAAAGTTTGTGTTCGGCGGGCCCCTTGCGCTGTGCTGTGCCTTCTGTCTTCCTGTGTCCGATTGGCTCATCCTGGTATGTTGTTTTCCTGCTTGTGGTTCTAGCGGTCGGAAAAAAGAGCCCGGAATACAACCATCAAGAAGCCTAACAGTTAGTTGTATCAGCCAGAGTCAGTTTCTGGTTCTCCATGTTCGCAGGAGTCACCAACAGATGGGTTGCCAGCTGGAGCGACAACCGTTATGATCAGGCCAAACCCCTAAACCCTAAACCCCTAAACCCCTAAACCCCTAAACCCCTAAACCCCTTAACCCCTTAACCCCTTAAACCCTAGGCCCTGTTTTCGATGCTTGAGGATGTAGGGTTGAAAGTTTAAGGTTCAAGGCTGGGATTCCCAGGTTTAGGGCCTAGGGTTTTGGGGCCCCCCAGGCCCTGAGGCCTAAAGCCGAGGCCCTAAACCCAGAGACTCCACTATTCCTTAATGAAGGGAATATACCTTAAAATCTTATTCGGGTTCCTATCATAGTTTAAGGCATGTTCCCTAGTTAGGGGATATTGGCGTCTCTGGGAAACCCGTCTGCTTCCGGGTGCAGGGGTGTGGCCCGAAGTATGAGTCTCGATGCCTTCATCCGGCTGCCGCGAGCTCAGATTGGGAGCTTGCCTATACCCTAAACCCTAAACCGTGTACCAAAAAAAAACACCTAAACCCTAAACCCTATATTTTTTTTTGTAGTCCCTTCGTTGGCTTAACCGGTTTTGTATCTAGAATCCGATAGTAATCGAAGGTGACCCCCAAAGAATAACTACACTGCAAACGATAGTTAATGGACCTTAGAGAGTCGGATCCTGATTCTAGTCTAAAGCAATGCAGGATCCCAGGAGAAGCAATGTGTCGAAAAGTGCACACGGTGGAAGGGAAGTGTCCGAGGCAGAACACAGCGCCTTAAGAGTCCAAACTTACCCGGAGGCGGATGGTCATCGCCACCAGTAGTATGACTACACTGGAGCTTCGATTTGCAAGACGTGTCCTCAAAGCCACATGCAACAGGCTGATGTCCCTAAACCCTAAACCCTAAACCCCTAACCCGCGAACCCGAACACTAAACCGTATGTGAGTGATGGTTTGACTGTAAGGTGACTCCTCTGAGCTCCCTTAAGCCCTAAACCCGCCGCGATCACCGGTGAACCTGCCATAAGCTCCTCATCCATGGAATATGTGTGTCGGGTTTACGATTTACGCAGGGCGTCGGGGTGCCTTCCGAGAGATACTATAACATACAATGATATGCTTTGTTATGCTGTGATATACGATATGCTACTATACTATACCACAATAGATGATATACTATAGTTCAGTATAATATACTATAACATACTCTAATCTACTTGCACGTGCTATAATATCCTATAGTATACTATAACCTCTTGGAGGGTTCGGGGTTGACCTCCAGTGCTCCGATAATTCTCCTGACCCAACACTAGAGGCAGCATTTAGGAGCGTAGGGCACCCGACCTCTTCACTTTCAGGACTAAGCCTTAAACCCTAAACCCTAAAGCCTTAAGCCTAACTTTGAGCCACTGTTTACCATAGTACACCATAAAATACTATAACCTCTGACAATCTATTCTAGTTGTGTGACTCTAAAGCTCTAAACCCGAAATCCTGTGACAAGGCTTTTCATGATCACAAAGAGCTTTGACCTCGTCTATGTGCCTGTGGGGAGCAAGACTTCAACGAACTTGGGACTGGCCTTCGTCACTTGGCAAGAAAATTTTTGGCCATTTGGGGTTTGGCCTTTAGGGTTTGGAGTTTTGCAATCCTGGCCATATTAGGGTTTCTGATGTAGCAATTCTGGCCAATTCGGGGGGTTTAGGAGCAATTCTGGCCAGTTTGGGGGTTTAGGATTTAGCAATTCTAGCCATTTAGGGGTTCAGGGTGTAGCAATTCTGGGCATTTAGGGTTACGGGTTTAGCAGTTCTGGCCATCAAAGGTGTAGGGTTGAGGGTTTCGGGCCATGAATTTGTGCACGCATGGTTCTGCTTTGCTAGAATTGCAACCTAAACCCTAAACCCTAAACCCTAAACCCTAAATCTTAAACCGAACCCTACACCAAGGTCAACTATGTTGATGAGGAGTCCGCGAGGCGCGCCGACGTCCCGGCGAAAGAGAGAGGGAGCGTGAGGGCATCCATGTTGGTAGTATGGTGTGCTATGGCTTACTATGGTATATTATGGTATATTATGGCAAATTATGGTGTATAAGTTGTATATTAGGGTATGCTATAAGTATACTGTTATATACTATGGTAAAGCACAGCACAGTATCATATGATATAATGCAGTGTGTTATAACATATGATAGTATATGATGGTGTATTATATCCTATTTGGCCCATGTGCTGCATCTCCGGTCTCGATGGGCTGTGCTGGTCAGCTTAAAATACCGTCATGGACTATGATCTCATAATATACTGACATACACTGATATACTAGACTACTATAGCTCTTCGGCAAGCCCCCGTCCTCCAAAACGACACTGGATGTGGCACTTCTGCTTCGATTTGGCGGTAAGCCCATCCAGTATATTGTGGTATATCACAATATGTTGTCAGACATTATAGTGTGTTATCGTATATTATGGTATGCTATAGTATATTTCAGCATGTTATCATGCCCCTAGCCGCAGGCTTTGGGCTTCAAGGTGTAGGGTTTAGGGTTTAGTAGACCCCAAAACCGCTAGCCCTGACGAAGAATCTTTGGGCCAAGGCCCTGCTCAAACCCGCCACAAAGAGCAGCTTTCGGGGGTCAGGGGATGTGGGGAGAGCATGAAACATGGTCGAAGACGACCCTAAACCCTAAACCCCAATAATCGTGGCCACCGGGCCAGATTCCGAGTTTATCAGGTGAAGCTTTGTAGGGGTTTAGGGTTTAGGGGTACGCGTAGGATAACTCGGGAGATCCTTGACTCGCAACACCAGCTCCTTACATTACGAATCCTTTCCCCTAAGCCCTAATCCCTAAACCCAAAGCCTCTAAACCCCGAAACCCTAAACCTCCAAACCTCTAACCCTGAACCCGAAACCCTAAACCTCTAAACCCTAAACCGTCCTAAACCCTAAACCTCTAATCCCTAAGCCCTAAAGCAGACGGAACCAGGTTTGAAGTTGCACGAGCCGGCAAGTGGAGTAAGGAGGAAGAGAGCGAGAGAAAACTCGGCAAGCTGGCGCCCATTGTGGCCTCTGGAGTATTATGATAAGTTATCGCACATGATGGTGTGTTTAACAGACCAAGATAGTATAGCACAGCGTATAATAGTTTTTGTTAGAATATAATGTTATGTTATGCTAAATCTGGAGTGGTCCATGCAGTTCGGCAGCACGGATGCTGTCAAGCCATGCCAGGCATCGTGATTGCCTCATGCCCTACCACTTTGCATGCTCCTTCAGTGATTCCTGATCCCCGCTTCAAGACACCTACACTCTCCGCTTCCAGCTTTGCGCCTTCGACACTATCCCTAAACCCTAAACCCTAAACCGTGCAAGCACTTGAACCCTAAAGCCTCATGAGTGTGAAATCTGAAAATCCTAAGACTCCAAAACTCCTAAACCCGAACACCATCTAACACCCAAGCATTCCAAAGAGCACAGGGACAAAGACACCTGCCCTTCCCCAGCGCCAGGATCGGCTTCACCGCCCTTCGCAAGGTGCAGCACGTCGGGGTTCAGGGTTTAGGGCTTCCTGTGTCCTAAACCCTAAACCGCGTCTGACTGCTCTTAGCATTGTGATCTGTGCCCTTCTGCTTCATGGCCTGGCTTTTATTGTTAGCATGCCAGCGCAGGCTCTGACCGCCGTTTTCGTACTATAGTCTGGAGACTGTTCTGCTGTTATCATTCTGATAATCTTTTTTGTTATTACCCTTCTCATTACTATAGTCTTATCAGTATTGCCAGGATTACCGTTTCTATGCTGATGTGCATCATCATCATCAACAACATCAACATCATCAACATCATCACAGTCGTCATTATGACATCGCCATCACCATCACCATCACCATCATCACCATCATCACCATCAAAATCACCATCCCATCACCATCACCATCATCATCATCATCATGACCACCATCCTCCTCCTCCTCAGCCTCATCATCATCATCATCAACAACATCATCATGATCATAATCATCATCGGTGTCATGATGCTTATGACCATGTTTTGCCGTTCGGGATTGCCCAGCGCGCAAATGTCATTGCTCAGGTTGTAGTGTTTTTAGTTGCTGTTATGATAACGGCTGAATTTTATTGCATCGTCATCATCATCATCTTCTTCTTCATCGGCAACGTGATTACTGCGTCTGCTTCCACCCAGGTCACCATCATCATCACCATCATCACCATCATCACCATTACTACTGCTATTATCGTCACAATCCTCATCGTTGGCATATGATGGCTCCGTCTCGGGTTGCTTCGACAACGGACGGTTTGTATGTAGCTTGAAGGACATCCTGCTTCAGAACGACTTAGGGCTTAGGGTTTAGGGTGCCTCCCGCAACTTGTAGGGCTGTAAAAGCACTGCCTTCAGGCGCGAGGGCCACAACAATTTCGATTGGTGAAGTCCGCTTACGTGCAGGGCTTCTGTGGGGAGCTTAGCCTGTGCATGTGAAGGTTCCCACAGAGCCCAAACCCTTAAAGAAGGAATGTACTTTAAGCTATAGGAGCCTCAATAGTATGATTAAATGTAGATTCCTTAATTCCAGGGCATTAAGCTCTCTGGGGCTCTTGTTCTCAAGCTAAGCCATCTAACCCTAAACCCCAAAATTTAAAACCACAAACCCGGCCCAAACCCCGGCTTCTCAGGTCCGAACCTCGCCTTCATTTTGGCATCCGGCAACGATATGGAGGCTGGACAATCCCAAGAGTCTCTTTAGGGCTTTTGGGTTTAGGTCTCATGCCTTATGTTTTAGGGTTTAGGGTTGAGGATAAGCCCTAAGCCCCGAAGCCCTAAACTCCAAACCCTAAAACTTTAAAGCTCTGAACCTTAAACTCCAAGCACGAAAAAAACCCTGGACTCCGACCCAAAAGCCTAAACCCTAAACCCTAAACCCTAAACCCAAAAACCCAAAAGCCCTCACTCCGAAGTCGGAAACCCGAAACTCGACGGATCGGCCTTCTGGCCTACCTTTGGTTAGTAGGGAATGGAAGAATGGTAGTAATGGTACTTATAATAGTTCCCATTCTTCCATTCCCTACTAGCCAAAGGCAAGCTGGCAGCAAAGAGAGGGGGGGGGGGGTTAGGTTTTAGGGTGTTTAGGTTGCAGGGTTTAGGGTTTAGGTCTGAGGGCTTAGGTTTTAGGGTTTAGGTTTAGGCTTGAGGGCTTTGGTTTTAGGGTTTAGCCTTTAGGGTTTCAGGGTTCCGGTTTTGGGGTTTAGGGTTACCTTTAAGCTCGGAACCCTAAGCCCTAAGCATCCTGTAGCCTTAAGGGATCCCGTGCATGAGCCCTTCCAGGAAGCCCTAAATGAGCCCCAGACAGGTGTCGGCTGGCCATCATGATCTCGTGATGGCGATGTTTGACAACGGACGCCGAGTGAAGGAGGGCAACGGGGTTCTCCTTTAAGGGCTCCTTTTTTTTGAAGGGCTCCTTCGGGGGTTCAGGGTTTAAGGGTACCATTAGGGGCATGAGAAGGGTACTAAGGGTATCGTAAAGTGTTCCTTTTTCGGGTGTGCATGAGTTGCTTTTTCGTTGAGGAGCTTGGGGGACTAGGGTTCAGGGGTTTAGGGGGCTTAGGGTTTTAGGATTTCATGGTTTCAGAGTTTTGGTGGTTACCCTAAATCCGAAACCCGAAGCCCTAAACTGCCGAGAGCGGCGCTGAACCTTTGCAGGCTCCGACCGAGGACCCCGGCCGAGCGTCTCGTCAGAAACCCTAAACCCTAAACCAAATCCTAAAAGAATGGCTGGGGCCGAGGCTGACAGATTCCAGGAACCCGGTGCAGGTCCCATAAGGCATATGAGACTTGGTCGTTTTGTGTAGAAACGTGAAGGCAAGCAAAGAGCAAGAATGCCCCCCTTGGGCGGGAGTTTGAATCCTAAACTCGATTTGAGAATAGTTGGGGTGGTTGGGACGGGACAACATGCTGACGCAAGCGCGCGATAAGTGGGTGCGTCCGCGCGCACAGTGTGCACACACCCTGAACCCCCAGCCCTAAACCTGTAGCTCTCCCTCGTCTCGACTCGAGGACGTCGCCGCCCGTATCCAGGAGAGCGTGACCCCGGAACTGTTGGGGCCTTGTCTGCGTAGCTTTAGGGGTTTGGGGTTCAGGGTTTGCGGAGCATCCATCCGAAGAGCCCAATAATTACACCTTACAAGGAACATAACCTAGATTATCTGGTTTGGGGTTTAGGGTTTAGGGAGCTCCCTAAAACTTAAGGTATCTTTGTCGTTTGAGGGTATTTTTGGGGCGCCCTGGGAGCCATGGCCAAGTGAGCTCAGCGCGAAAGACTTCTGGGCTTGACTGGTACTATTAGTATTACTATATCCATTACTATTACTACCACCATTACTGTTACAATTACCATTACTATTACTGTTGTCATTATTGCTACTGACCCCGCCGAGGTTTGCCGAAGCACAGGAACTTGTGGCCAAAATTGAGAGCGAGCATCGGAAGGCAGCAACAGGGTTGCCCTCGGAAAGGTTTCCCGCGGCATATTACTTGTCGGACTTTGTAGAAATTTGAAAAGGTCCTTCAAAAAGGCTCTTCCAGTACGGAGAGCTCAAAGGTTCGAATGTGCTCGCGCGAGCAACGCAGTCTATTTTGGGAGGATGTTGTTAGGGTTCAGGGTTTAGGGCTTATGCCATGCCCCCAGCCCATCATGTTCTCGGTTTCTGCAGCCTAGCAGCTCCTTTTTCCTCTATGCAAGCGCGTCGAGTGGCCATGCCCGTTTTTGCAAAATCCTTGGATTAGGGAGTATACCTTAAATCATTTTAGGGATCCTACTTTAAGCAAAAGGTATGTTCCTAAACTAAAAGATGTTCGAAGATCTGAAACCCTAAAACCCTAAAGGCCTAAAGCCCTAAAGGCCCTAAAACCTAAAACCCTAAAACCCCAAAAGCCCTAAAGCCAGGAATCCACGGCAGACACATCTACATCCTTCCGTCGGACAGAGTCAAGGTACAGTAGATCCCAAGGCTGCAGCTGAACCTGCTCTGCGGTTTCGGGTTGAGGAGTTTAGGGGCTAAGGGTTGAGGGGTTTAGGGGTTTAGGGGTTTGGGGGGTTTAGGGGTTTAGGTTTAGGGCTGAAGTTGTGCGCGATTCAGAGGGGCCACCTGTTTCTCGCATGCACGCCCCATGTTGCTTGGAGCTCTTGTGATCTCGATTGCAGGTTCCTCTCACTCGTCGTGCTCATCAACTGCGAATGCCAGAAGCTACCGTAACTCTCAAAGCAGTAGCCAGGTGTCAACGTATTATCCCGGTTACTTGGAATATGGTGGGATGGGCTATGCAGAGCGGTATGTCGAGGCGCCAAGCCCTTGGTTCCCAGAAGCTTTCGTGCCGCACGACATGCGCCCCTTTGCGGGTGACGGGGTGCATCATCAAATGCCAATGCAGTCAATGCGCCCCATGAATCCTGCTGTGCAGAACAGTGATGTGCTACAACCAATGCACACGCTCCAAGCCCAGACACAAATGCAACAAGCAGCAGCACAACAGCTGCAGCTGCACCACATGCGACTGCAACAGCTACAGATGCAGCAGTCGCAGCTGCAGCGAGAACTCCAAGATCGTCGAACGCAACCCCAGCTGCACGGCGAAGAGCTCTACCAGGTGGGGTGCATGTTGTGGAGTACTGGAGCCGCGGACGGTAGTCAACCTAGCCTATCCTGTGCTGTCGAGAGGTCCCCCAGGAGCCACCGGTGTCAGCCTCTCAGATGTGCTCTGCTGTTTGAGAGTGTACAAAGCGCACATTGTCTACATGCCTACAAATCCCAAGCTCCAAACCCTAAACCCCAAACCAAAAGCCCCTAAACCCGAAACCCTGAAGCCCTGAAGCCCTAAACCCTAAACCCTGAAACCCTGAAACCCTGAAGCCCTGAAGCCCTGAAGCCCTGGAGCCCGAACCCCCAAGCCCTGAGGCCTTCGTTCTTGCAGCAGAGGCCTAGAAAGGTGCCATTTCTCGAGCCCGAGCAGCCTGAACGAGTGGTTTTCGAACCTGGGCTCTTTTGAACTCTTCTTTTTCCTCTTGTTAATAAAGAAAAAAAAATATATATATATATATGGTAACCC
>CAJNJA010065864.1:2611-17340 GCA_905231915.1 Symbiodinium necroappetens
TTGGGGTTTAGGGTTTATGGCTTTCGGGTTGGTTGTTGGTTTAGGACTTTGGTTTTTTGGTTTAGCACGTTGGGGTTTAGGGTTTGGGACTTGGGGCTTGGGATTTAGGGACTTTCGGGCTTGAATCATGAGGGTCTTGTGGGCGTAGTTGGAGCACGGGATTTCTTGGTGTTCGTCAGGTCTTTTGTTAATGCCTTGAAATGCAACAGTCTTTACTAAGGGCCTTAGTTTAGGGGTTTGTTGTTTCGAGAATCGGTCCTTGCCGATGCGCAGGCAGAGAAGACCTACAACTTGTCGCGAGACATGCGGTGCCCTGGTGTTGCAAAAGGGCTTTCGCACGGGGTTTATGGAACTCAGGAGTAGTCCTGGTACTGGAGACAGGAATGCTTGCGGGGAATACTCGACGACAATTTCAGCCCTGACCCGGATTTTCAGCATTCTGCTTGAGGCAGAGGGGCCCGGAGTTTCGGGGTAAGAGACCAACCTCTGCGAGGAACTTGACAGTGGTAGTAGGAGGCGTACGTCGTAGGTAGTTGTTGGTAGTAGGTCTTAGGTTGTAGGCGCAGTAGCGGCAAAGCTAGCATTAAGGGGCAATATTTAACTGACGATAGCCGCAGGAGTATGTTTTGCCCAGAGCTTGACACCCGAACCGTCCCTGTGCTGAGGAGCTCACTTTCGGAAGTCGTCTCCATCATTCGGGTCTGCATCGAGCGGAGCGTAGCTCCTTGAACAGCACGGCCGAACTGTCCCTAAAGGCTAGGGCATAAGCCCTGAACCCTGTATCACAAACCCAAGCACCCAAAGATCCGAAACCCCGAGCTCCGAACCCCCCTAAACCCTAAACCGAATCGAAAGCATGAGCCCCGGCGGGCAAGCATAGCTTGTCAGTGCTGCAACGGCAGCTATCAAGAAAGGTTGTTGACGGAAGCCTATGCATGTGGACCACCTTCCCCAAAACCTCTACGTAATCCCCACCCCTAGGCACCCTAAACTCTAGACCATGAACCTTGCATACTCAGCAGCCCCTTCTGACACAAATCGAGAGCCCGAAAGTCTTCCTCCAGTCCCGACAATCTCACAGGAAGATGTTGTGGCGGTTGGAGCAAGCATGCATCGCATCCCCTTAAAGTCTGTCTTTAAACTTCGTATAAACAATCCAAAAACTCTATTCCATTTCTTAAGGCCTCTTTGTTATCGTAGAGCCTCCATGTGATCATTGAGCCCACGTGTCAGACAAGCACGCCCCTAAAAGAATCCACAGAAATCCTCTCTATGCCGAGCTTTAAACGTAGGGTAATCTTAGCATTTTTTTACCGCGAGTCGTTTGGGGGTATGAAGGGATTGTGTCGTTGATACCCGACGCTCCCGGACTTTTTTTACGGGCATTGCAGGTCTTCCTTCTGCTGTAGCGCTTTCCCAAAGACCGCTAGGCCCCCGACACTTTTTCCAAAATCGAAATCTTGAACCCTACCTTCAGCTCCCGGCAACACCGTATTGCGTAACACACCAAAGCCTTTTCACCAAAGGTTTCGATACAACCCACTACGAAGCTCTACAGGCCCTCTGAACCCCAGACCCATTCAGGGTTTTGGAATTCGGGGCTCGAAGGTCCCCCCTGAAAGAGCACTTCTGCCCGAAAACCTTTCGGAATGCTTCCGAAAGATGCCTAAACCCTACCTGCCTCCGAAGCCCAATCCCTAAGCCCTAATGCATGATTCTTGCTTCCTGCATAGACTTGGTGACCTTGCGAGGCTGTTTCTTGATCGAAAAAAGTTGGAGATCTGAGTGCTCTGTCTAGGAGTTAGGGCCCAAGGCTCCTGGCATTGCAATTCTGTAGGCGTACTCATTCATCATCTTGGCATTCTAGTGGGTTAATCTTCTTTTCGGTTCCACTATTCACGTAGGTTATCAGCCGTAACCTGGCTTAGGTGGGCTATTTGACTAAGGTGTCTAGTTTATCCTAGGTAAGGTTTGTGCGCTTCTGGTTCGTGGCCATGGATACTCTGACCCGTAAACGGAGAGGTGCAGGAGTTAGCGAACCTGAAGAGGCCAGTGGGGCCGCGGAAAGGGAATATGAGACAGCCTTGAGTCAAGCAGAGCCTAAGACCGGCTCTGGCGGCAGCGTCAGTGGGACCTTGCTGAATGGCGTGGCAGGTGGGGATGCGTCCCCAGGGACTCTGGAGTCCGGGGAGGCTCGGGCCCGTGAACAGGCCTATCCGTTTCCTTCGGCAAGTCCATTTCACAGCGATCGAGTGAAGGCAGAGGTCGAGCTCATAAGGACTCGACCTGTGTCTCTGGATGAAGATGCCAGGAAATTTACCAAAGAATATGACGATGCTGCCTTGGGAGATGCTGCGGGAACCCTTCAACAGGAGCCAGACTATGCTGCGCTGACAGGTGACCATGGGGTGGTTCGAGACGCTCCGAGAGTGGCTCGAGTGGAGCCCTCTTCTGGTGACCAAGGTGTGATCAGGGGGGCTGAGGAGCCATTTTTGGCTGCTCCTACCAGTGGGAGTGGGAGTGCGCCGAGAGGCCCGGCAGGACTGGGGTTGACGGAGCCACAAGCAAGCACCGTGGAGATCGAGGAGGCAGCTGGTGGAGATGAAGATGTGAGGGAGCTTATCCCGGCTGAGGATCGGTTTGAGAGAATGGAGGCCCTCCTTCTTCAGGTGGTTGAAGAAAACCGTAGTTTGAAGCGTCGCTTGGACCAACAGATTGAGTCTAGGTCCCATAGCAGCTATCATAGCGGGGTTGCTACTGCAGACCAGGCCTTCTCCCCTGCGACCTTTGGTCCAAGAGTGGATGCCAGTGTACAGCAGTTCATGCCGGTAGATTTCCCGGGTCAAGGAGGTATGATGGGTTCGGGTTTTATGGGTCTGATGAATAGGTGGGATGGTGCTCTTCCGGGGGAATCAACATTCTGGGAGGGTGCCAGGCCAGAGGCTAGGACTCAAGGAAGTGTTTCTGGGTTCCCTTGAAGGGGTTTCGGGGTTGCCTTGGAAGGTCCTAAGGCTCCTTCACTCCCCTTGCCCTTGCCGCCTATCCCACCTAGGGCCAGGTCCCCGGAACCTGAACCTCCACAGACCATGAGGCAGTTTGCTGAGAGTGTAAGAGTAGCAGAGGCTTCTCAAGGAGCCCCGGTTTCAATACGCCTAGGGGCTGCACATCGGTAGGACCTGCCTTTGACTCACAGGGTTATCCTTTGTCTCCTGGTGGGACGGTGATCCGTCCGCCACCTTTGCCGATTGCGCCGGCGCCGATGACGTCGAGAAGCTTCGCAGGTGCGCCTGGGGCTGACAGTTCAGGGCATAGGGTTTCGGGAGGTTTGGAATCCGGGTTGCGGCCGGAGGAGCCTGCCAAGTATATCTCGGAGTTGCCTAAGTTAGCCTCGGCGGATCTAGCAACGTCGGCTATTGTGTGCGGAAATTGGTTGGCTCAGGTTCGTCAAATGTTGATAGGGTTATCTCCTAGTGCGGGAGTTTGGTGGCAGGGGGTTTAAGGCCCAGTGAATGTTGCTTACCAACGGTGGTTAGTAGCTGACCCCTTAGGTAGGCTGGCGGTGGACCCTGCGAGCGTTAAAGGGGAATATGACGAGTACCTGTATGGAAGGGTTGAGAGCCGCGCGGTGACGTTGTTGTTGGCTGCGATACCAGCGAATGTACGAGATGATGTTGTGACGAATAGATGGTTGTCTACCACTGCTATTTTGTTTCGTATTTTTTGTTTGTTCCAGCCTGGAGGAAGTAATGAACGTGCTCACTTGTGAGCTCAGTTGGTTAACCCCGAAGTATGTAAGTCGTTTGCCGAGTGTATCAAGGTTTTGAGGCGGTGGAACCAGTCGTTACAGCGCGCCTCGGAAATACACGCGACGCTCCCCGACCCTTCGTTGCTGTTACGCGGGGTGGATGCTGCCACCGGTGGGCTTTTGGCCTCGAATCAGATGGTCGGGTTTAGGGTGAACTCCTTCAGGCACAGGCTTGGTATAGATTACAATCCTACGGTTGCCTCGGTATTACAACTGGTGAAGCTCATCCAGGCGGAGGCGGAGGCTTCTTCTATTACGTCGGAGGGTAACCAAGATAAAAGGGCGCGTGCTGCTGCTGCTGCTGCTGCTGCTGCTGCCGCTGCTTCGCCAGCTACTGGTCCTGCTCCAGGGAGGAACCCTCCTACCGGTAAGAGTGCACCCGTCTTGCCTCCCCCACCCCCGCCGGCGGTTAATGCGGTCAGTGGTTCGGCTAGCGAGGGTAAGGATAAGGGGAAAGGAAAAGGAAAGGGTATTGACGGGGATAAGCCTCTTTGTCATAAGTTCACCGATGCAACGGGGTGCCGGTTTGGAGACTCCTGCATGTTTAAGCATGATAGGGCAAAAGCTAAGAAAGACGGTAGGTGCCTGGCTTGTGGACAAGAGGGGCACTTCCGTTCTGATTGCCCACTGGTCTCCCCAGAGAATCGAGGATCCCAGGGTGAGTCTAGTCCGGAATCGGCTAAGGCTTCGGGCTAAGGAAGGGGGGTTGCTGCTAGGCCTAAAGGTAAGGCTAAGGCGGGAGCCCAGGCAAAGAGGATCACGGAAGATGCAGATCCGAAGCCGTCCTCTGCTGGTAGCTCCGGTGCTTCGGTGTCGAGTGCGAGCCCGATTGTGAGCCAAGAGGCACTGGTGGCTGAGGCTACTAAGCTACTTAAGGGGGTTGCCTTGCGGGCTATAGGAGTTGAGGAAGGGCCTGACTGGTCGTGGGTTCGTTCTGCTCTAGCCAGCGCCTCTAACCCTGAGTACTGTCTGATTGACAGTGGCGCTACCAACGCGCTGCGACCTGCAGAAGCCGACGAGTTAAAGGCAGGAAAGGTGATTCGAGTAGATCTGGCTTCGGGTACCACAGAGTTGAGGATTAACGAGTTTGGCACCCTTCTCCATGGAGGCCAGTGCCAGGTCATCCTTCCTGCCAGTTACCTTGTAGACTTGGGATATTCAATCTCCTGGAAACGGAAGGGATGCACGGTGAAGCATCCTAAGCAAGGGGGGCTACAAGTTATTGTGGTTAAAGGGTGTCCTTTGATACCAAGGGAGGTCGGTCTTGGTTTGTTGCAGGCGTACGAGGATAAGAGGGCTGGGAGGCCGGTTCTGAGCAAGGTAGAGGTTGAGGATCTGGGGTCTGGTTTGGTTGCTGGGAAGGCCAGAATGTGGCTAAGGGAGCGACTGCAGCTTCGGTCCGAAACTGGGATATCAGAGGTGGACCAGCTAATTTTTCTGCGGGCTATGTTCCCGCAGGTGCCGCTGAAATCTTTAGCCCGGGCCTGTGCGGTGACGTTGTCATCAGAGAATGTTGATTGGACTGAGCTGCCTTGGAGTCGAAGACTTCGTAGGTCAATTGACCGAGCCGAGGAAGGTTCAGTTATGGTAGCTGTGCCGCCATTTTCCGGGACTTGGAAGGGAAATGGAAGAGTGTTGTCGGTTGCAAACTCTGATAAAGGGATAGGGTGCAGGTTGGTGTTCCAGGCACTTATGAAGTGGGCCCACTCAGGGGTGATTGGGGCTTTGGTGAAGGGTGCTGAGGGCTTTACTTACGAGCTCTATGGAAGAAGCTCAGGAGCTTGACGAGGGGGAGCTTGTTAGGATGTTGAGGTTCTTCTCGGTTTATGCTGTTTCCCAGGCGGTTAGGGATGGTTGGAGAATTAAGGAAGAACAGGCGCAGGAGGATTGGGATGTAGACCCCCCCACTAAGTGCCCTAAGCGGTGCCCCCAAAGAACCCCGGGGTTAGAGAGCCTCGAATCCGGGTCCAGCGAGGGGTGTTCGGTAGATACAGGACCCCATGGGATCTTCGTGGCGTTTGGGCCCATGGCCTTTAGGTCAGAAGGAAGGCTTGTGGAGTTGTCAAGTTTTTTGGTGGAGGAGTACCAGCTCAACGAAGCTAGTTTGGATCAAGGGTGCTTAGGAGCTCCAGGAGTTTACAAGACCAGGTTGGTAACCTCGTCCTGGTTCCTCTACGAGGCTATTCATGAAGTAAGGGTGGACCCTAAGATGAAGGCGGCGCTGGAATTACTCCAGGAGCAACAGTTGGGTTTCTCTCTTGCGGAGGTTGGCTGGGTAGGGAATCTGTTGCATTTGGTGCAGAGGGCTTGGTTGATGTGGAAATGGGAGCAAGGGCGTTATAAGGAGGTTTTGGAAAGGCGCCTGATCCTAAAGAAGCTTACGGAAGAGGAGGCCTATCGTAGGCATCTAGATCATGATCATGTTCCTTACCGTAAGGGGTGTCCTATATGCATTCAAGCCCAAGGCAGGCAACGTGCGCATTGGCGTAGTGGGTTTCCGGATATGCGCTCGCTAAGTGTAGACCTGGCGGGACCGTTTATTTCGGGACAGTCTTGGGATGTAGAGGCCAGTGGGCGAGATCGGGGCAAGGGGTATAAATACTTCCTCGCCTGCGCTTATGCGGTGCCAGATAAGTATGTACCTGCTGCGCCGGTGGAAGATGATACTGCCGAGTATGCACCGTCAGAATGCGGAGAGTTGTTATCGGTGCCCCCTGATGAAGCTGGTCTCAGTGCTCCAGTAGGGGCTCCGGAGGACGATCTGTTCGGGGACCTTTGGGAGCTTCCGGTGCCGGGGTTGAATGCGGTTACTCATAGGGTCAAGGGGAAGAAACCGGAGTCTGGAGCAGGGGCACTGGGATCAGCAGAGTTGCCGGATGCACGCTCACCGGCTAAGTCCGGCGGGGATCCTGGGCCGTGTGCTTCCTCAAAGGGTCATCGTACTCTGTTCTTTGGGGTTCCGCTTCGGACTAAGAAGGGTAAGGAGGTGCTACCTCAGGTTCAGGGGGTGATAAACCGGTTGGAAGCCGCGGGGTTCCCTGTTCAGCGTTTCCACGCCGATAGGGCAAAAGAGTTAAGATCAGCAGCTCTCATCAGCTGGTTAAAGCAACAGGCCATCCATCCGACTTGGACGGCAGGGGAGTCACCGGCCGGGAACAGGGCTGAGTTAGCTGTTCAGAACTTGAAGGGGTTTGTGCGGAAGCTCCTTTATATAGCGGATCTTCAGAAGTCCTTTTGGCCTTTAGCATTGCATCATGCGTCCCTTCGAAATTGGGTTGACTTCTGTGAGGTAGCAGGGGTGGTGCATCCTCCATTGCTGCCCTTTGGTCTGAAAGTGCAGGCTAGGAAGCGGGTTAGGACCGGTTTCGAGGCGCAATGGGAGGCTAGGACAATGCCGGGCGTGTACCTGGGGCAGGCTCCAAATACACCTGGGGGCCATTTGGTTTTAGTGGAGCAAGGAGATGAGCACAAGGTGCTTCTTACCAATACCGTGTATCCTGTGGGTGAGGGCCCCAAGGGTGTTAGAAAACCTAAGTATCGACTGGTAGGGAAGCGCTCCCCTCACTTTGCAGTGAGGGTGTTAGCAGCTCATGAGCTACTGGGTCGGCAATCGGTAGCGAGTGCCAGGTCGGGACCTGGGGGGGAGTGCTTGCATAGTTTTTCGACGGAAGATGATTTTGTGTGCTTGCATTCTGCTCCTAGTTTTTCGACCGAGGGTGATTTCGTAGTGATTGGAGATGATTTGGACGGTTCGGAGCCTGAAACTGATGAGAATCTAACCTATGTCGAAGAAGAAGAGGCTGGGTCTGGGTTCTTCTTTGAGGTAGGAGGGATTTTCGTTGACGAAGAACAAAGGGTGCAGGCCCTCGAGGCTCCGTGTAACCTCGCCGATGAAGAAAAGGGGGAAAGGACTAGCCAAGCTTGTTGGGAATTACTTGAGAGGGAGCTTGGAAATCTGCCTGTAGCTAAAAGGCCCATGCTTCAAGGAAGTGGTCGAGCAGTTTTGCTTGGGCTCTACGGGGTTGGAGGTTTCAGGGGGATTTCCAGGGCTACTCAGCTGCATCCAGATACCACCCGGTGGTTGAACTCGTTCGTGCGGTCTCAATGCCCAACCCATATTTGGACTACACTGTACGTATCCAAGAATACGAGGGCCCCAATGCATAGGGATTTGAGGAATGCTAAGGGTTTTGACATTTGGGTGCGGGCTGTAGGCGAGTTTACAGGGGGTGGTTTATGGATAGAAGGGGATTCCAATCAGGGTTGTGCTAGTCGTGTTCTTCCTAGTGGAGAGATGCGGTTTGGATTTGTGGCGGATATTAAGAGTGAGGGTGTTCTCTTTTCGGGTGAACGGTGGCATGCTTCAGAGGATTGGCAGGGTGAATCCCGTTGGGTTATTTCGGCCTTTACCCCTAGAGATGTAGGTTCGGTGACGGAACCGCAGTGGTCAGAGCTAGGTTAAGCTCAGGGGTAGTGTCTAAGACAGCAAGGCAGGTAGCTGCAGAGGCTGGTGGTAGCCCATCGGAAGTCTCGTGGCTGGTTGGGTTACCATTGCCGGTGATGGATGAGCGAGTGCTGCAAGGGTTTGATCATCTGCATCAGGCTACTGCGCGTTTGTCTAGGCTTCTCTTAGAGGACCTCTGTGAAGCAGTAAATACCCCTGAAGCCGTCCCTGAACTTGCTGCTCTGTTAATGTGCGCTGAAAGGGCTTGTGATTGGTTGGAGCAGTGTTTAAGGGAGGAGCGCGGCCTAGAATCCGCTGCTGTTTGGTCTCTCCAACGGGAGGTACCTCTATCGTCACCAGAGGCCCATGCAGACCAGTTTCTTCAAACTCGTACGGTAGGATTGTCTGAGGCCCGAAAGGAATTGGACAAATGGAGAGATCCCGCTCTTGAGGAAGTCGGTAGTCTTGAAGATGTCAATCGTGCAGTCGAGAGAGTAACTACGGCCGATGTCGATAAGTGGGCTGCAGAGGGGATTAATATTGTCCAACTTCCTGGAAAGGTAGTACTTACGAGAAAGTCGGGTACGGGTAAGAGGCGGTGTCGAGCAGTTTGCTGTGGCAATTATTTGCCTACTGAAAAGCTTGGCCTCACTAGGGATGATCTGTATGCTTCCGGGGCTGAGTCGCTATCGGTTAACGTAGCCCTCATTTTTGCCGCAGGGCACCCATCGTGGACGGGTGTCACGATCGATGTGAAGTCTGCATTCTTGTATGCCCCGATACGAAGCGAAGGTAAAGGGACTGAGGAACGTATCATTGTAAAGCCGCCTGGCTTCTTGTTGGAGCTTGGTATTATGACCCGCGAAGATAGGTGGTGGATACGAAAAGCTCTATACGGGTTACCGACGTCCCCCCGGGACTGGAAATACAGAGATGCGGAATTCGCTAAATTCCGACTAAGCTGGGGCGAGGATGAGTATCACTTGGTTCAGACGCTTTCGGACGACGCCTTGTGGTTAGCTCGTAAAACAACAAGGACGGGTTACGGCGATATTGAAGGTATCCTGGTCGTGTACGTCGATGACCTTGCGTTCCTAGCCCCAAGGGGGCTTGGGGAGGCCTTCGTGGCGGCAGTACAGGAGAGGTGGAAGACCTCCACCCCAGAATGGTTCAGTGAGAGGCCCTTGACGTTTTGCGGTATGGAACTATCTCAACATGACCACGGATATCGCATGAGTCAATCTGCGTATGTGCGCGAACTGTTGGGGCGTTACTGTATCGAAGAGTCTGCGTCGACGCCGATCACCCGATGGGCAGAGCCAGAGGTGGGATCTCCGCCGTCTTCGGAGGAAGTGAAAGAAGCGCAAGCGATTACAGGAGCCCTTTTGTGGTTGTCTACCCGGACACGTCCAGATATCGCGTACGTGGTTTCGCGTTGCGGTCAGCAAGCGACGAAGTGCCCTGGTTTGTCAGTGAGCCTGGGGAAGCAGGCTTTGGCGTACTTGAGGACTACGGTAGATATGGGGATTGAGGTTCCTCATGTTGTCGGGAGTACCTTTTCGGATCATGGGTTGCTGTCGTTACCTAGGACGGAACGAGTGTTGGAGCTATATACGGACGCGTCGCACAGTCCGTGTGGAGGACGCAGCGTCCAAGGGATTTTCTTGCTGTGGAAGGGAGTCCCGGTGACGTGGGAGTCATCCCGTCAATCCTTCGTTACTTTGTCGTCGGCAGAGGCAGAATTGGTTACAATGATCTCGGGGTTGCAGACGGCGGAAGCAGTTTTGCCTTTAGTGCAAGAGCTCATAGAGCAGGATGTTACCATTTCGTTGCTAGCCGACAACGAAGCAGCAATCAGGGCATTTGACGCCGCGCCGGCTAGTTGGCGAAGTCGTCATTTGCGCATGCGTGCGTTTGCTGCGCGCGAACGTATTAGTGCCAACATTTTGCGTGTCACCCATTTGCCAGGACAATATCAGATTGCTGATGTAGCGACAAAGCCATTAGCTCGAGCCAGGATTCTGCAACTACTAGAGTTGATGAATATCCGTAGTCGGGTTTCGGAGTCAGCTAAGAACGCCCGAATGCTGAGTAGGGTTTCGTTGGGGGGCGCTCAAGCGACTAGCGTAGTAGCGCAGACCCTGGCAGGCTTGGCGTTACTGGCTCTGCTACCGCGAGCCCAAGGGCAACCAGCTGAAGACCGGCTGGACGTTAGCATTGAATGGTTGTCCTTGAGTTTTGGGTTTCTGGTTGCAGGAGTAGCCTTAGCCTGGGGCTGGTGGTGGCTATACGGCTTTGAGGTTTGGCAGGTGATGGACGCTGCTTTGGGTAGTCTTGGTTTAGAGGAAGGGTTGGTGGTAGAAGTGTGGCAAGTGTGCTCGTCCAGCAACTCTTCTGTGACCGTTGAAGGTGACAGGGCTCAGGTAAGGGAACTGCCAGGTACTTCCGTGCAAGAGGAGGAGGCTCAGGCTTCAGGAGACGAGTTTTCGGTACAGGAATGGGCTTTGGTCCAGGCCAAATTAGAGAGGGCGGAAAGAGAGTCTGGGTTGACTTTCGTACAGCGGGCCAGAGTCCGGCGAGCTGTTGCTGCGGGGGGTATTGTCAACCCTCCTACCTTTCAGCAGCGCTGTGGCCCTCTCCCAGCTTGGCTGGTAGGTCCAGACATTTCCACCGAAGTTGCATCTTCAGGTTCGGGGATCGGTAAAAGGGACCGGGTCTTCCTGAGGTGTTTGAGCAGTGCATTGGAGTGTTTATCTTGATGTTGGGGATGGCGGCGGAAGAGTGGCTGCTTCTCAGAGAGACTGCTCCTGGAGTTAGGAACTGGGTTGGCTTGAGAAGGGTTAAGGGTGTTCGGGAGTTGAGGCCTAGGAGAGACCCGCATTGAGACAGGAGGCTTCTTCATCTGAGGGGGCAGTGCCTTCAAATCATGCAGATTCCACTGGAGCACAGTTCAGGGGGAGTCCAGCGCCCTCAAATCAGGCAGATTCCAGTGCACAGTTCGGGGGGAGTCTAGTGGCCTCAAATCAGGCAGATTCCAGTGCACAGTTCGGGGGGAGTCTAGCGGCCTCAAATCAGGCAGATTCCGGTGCACAGTTCGGGGGGAGTCTAGGTGTGTCAGGAGCTGTAGCACTAGGGGGTCAGGCAAGTGGGTCCTTGAGTTCCTCGTTTTCGCAGGTTCAGAGGGGAGGTAGCTCGAGTAGCACAGATCCATGGCCAACGTTGTTTCCTGCAGGTGTCGCTGAGGCTCCTAATTTGCCGTTTCCGGAGGAGGGGTTGTCAACCGATCTTAGTTCTAGCAGCCACGGCATGGCTACTCACCAGGATGCCTGGGGAAGTTGCTACGAGGATCTTGTAGGGATTCCAGAGGAAACCGAGGATTTTCCTTGAGTGGGGACTTGGTGCAAGGTTCATTTCGTGGTTCCGCTAATGTCGGTAGTGGGAGAGACTGTTTTAGGAATGCTAGGTGAGCGGAACGAGGCTTGGTTTTTCCTTAGGGTGACTTCCAGTTCGATTAGGTGCGCTCTAGCTAGTGCGGTAGCAGAGGGCCTTCGAAGGGGCCCGTATACTGCAATGTTTCAAGGTGCTCAGTGGATGATGGCGGTTGAGGAGTATCTGCTTACCGGTTACCCGGAGTGTGACCCGACGGAGACTTGGGTTAGTGGAGTGGAAGTCTTTCCGTATGTGAAATGGGCACCAGGAATTACTGTGCACTATTTGTGGCGTATCTTTGCGATCATGGGAAGTAGATTGCTAGCATTTCTGGGAGATCGGAGGCCAGAGTGGGGTCGGCTACGCTCATCAGCTAGAGGGTTCCAGAGTCATGTACTGTATGCTGTTCTGGGGTGGCTTAGGGACACCAGTGTGCAGAGGGTAGCCGACGGGCGCTGCTCGTTTGAAGCTGCGGACGCCTACATCCTTAGCGGGGTAAGGGTTTTTCCTTTTGAAGAAAGAGAGGAGGTTGATGATGATCCTACAGTTGATGAGAGGCCAGTAAGGGGTTTAGCTTGGAGGCCGGACCCAGTTTTGAGACTTGCGCCGGTAGCTGATGCACTTTTGGGGTCGTCATCATCCTCGTCTGGCAGCTCCGAAGGGGATGAAGATTCCACTACTGAGCCGTCAGTGGAAGCGACGGAGGTACCAGATAACAGTGACGATGGCAGGGAATCATTGACTCAGGCGGTACTGCGCCAGCTTGAGCCTATGCCCGGACCAGTCGGTTTGACCTACGTTGCTCAGGATGAAGGTTTGATGGTTACCTATGTCGATGATGCATTCACAGTCCCGTTGCCAGGGTGGACTTTAGGAGAGGTAGGGACTGTTGTTCAAGGTCTTCAGACTGGGGATTGGGGCTTGTTTCAGGAGATGATGGAGGGAACTTCGGAAGGTTCCTTAGGGGTGTCCTCGGAAGGGGTGGCCCAGGAACCAAGGGGTTCTAGGAGGTGGAGAGAACTTCAAGGGTTTGGGTTCAGAGGAGTTTTCTTGTTTCTTTGGATCATGTTTAGCCTCCTGAAGGTAGCTGTGGCCCAGAAATCGAATGTCTTGGAAGTAGTGAGCCAGAGGGCTAGTTCTGAGGAGTCATGTAATTCTGTAGCCCTCCACCTGTCCCCAGATGTTGTGGACCCTGAGGAAGAAGAGGTACATGGTTGTGATGGTTCGGTAATGTGGGAGGTAGCTAAGGCTTTGCTTACCGTCATGACCTGGGAAGCCTTGCGCCGGCTGTGGAACCGAAGGTTCTATGGTAGGGCCGTTCTACGGGACGCTGGTAGCCAAACGAGTGAAGATGGGGTGGTGTTGCTACCTTTGGGTTCTGGTGTTAGGTGTAGGTCTCGTATTTTGTTTTGTCTTTGGCGTGCCGGGTTTAAGTTCGAGGTGGACGCCTATCCGGAAAGGATTCAATCGGAGTTCTATCATTCAGTCGGGGCATACCTCTCTGGGCTCGAGGATGGTGTTGTCTCTGAGTCTGACTCTGATTGAGTTCTTCCTGGAGGACAGTCGATGGGGCTTTTAAGCCTTACAGATCCTCCAAGGTCTTTTCAAGATCAGCCAGGTATGAGAACGACCGAGGTTCAGGGTTGTCCCCCAGACAGTAGCGCTGGGCTTTTAGAAGGTAGGATCACTAAGTGACCTTAACCGGTGGATATGCCATAGGAACCTTGGTTGGTCTCGTTAATGATGGGATGCCTAGGGGTACGTATATCCAATGCCTCTGGAGGAGGCTCACTGTGTACAGACCAGTGTGGCGGAATGGTGCCTCAGCTTAGGCTTTTGTCCCGATTTCAGAAGGCTAGTAAGTGTCACAGATACAGGGGAAGCTGCGCTATGTGCGCTTTCTTTTCCAGTTGCGTTCGACCCTCAGTGGTTTCGAGGCCTCTTGGCGAGGTCCTCGAAAGGGGGAGTGCGTGATTCTTGCTTCCTGCATAAACTTGGTGACCTTGCGAGGCTGTTTTTTGATCGAAAAAAGTTGGAGATCTGAGTGCTCTGTCTAGGAGTTAGGGCCCAAGGCTCCTGGCATTGCAATTCTGTAGGCGTACTCATTCATCATCTTGGCATTCTAGTGGGTTAATCTTCTTTTCGGTTCCACTATTCACGTACCTAACACTAACACTATAATGAGACCATACATACATCGTAAACAAACCCTTGTTAAGCTTGGAAACGCATCCACAAGCTGTGCAGGAAACCCTTCTAAATCCATATGTAGTAAAGCTCTTCAAAAAATCTTTAAGCACACAGCCCGGTGGAGGCCTTGAAACACAGAGAAAGCCCTAAAACCCCGAACCCATCACGCCCTAAAACGACTGTAAGGCCCCATACATGGCCAAGGAAGCCCAGGCCGCTGAGCCCTAAGTTCGAAGCCTCAACTCTAGACTCTGGAATCTAGTGCACACTAGGGTTTAGGGTTTAGGGGCTTTGGAAGCCTAGAAGGACCCCACGAAGCCCGTCAAAGCCTTACGAAGCCCAACCCAAGCGCACCCTAGAACATCCTAGAACCCCCCCCCTTTCAGGCCCTTCAATCCCCTCATTAACGCCCTACAAGAAGAACCCTTCGGAAACCCAGGCCACGCAAGATGCTAAGATCAACGTGGATGTCTCCAATAGCCCGGCGGTGGTCCAGGCCAGAGCCCACATTCGGGAACACCCGGGGCCTCAGATCTTCTTGTAATATGTGAGGGCTCTAACTGAGCACATCATTTTTCCTCCGGTCTTTAAGCGTCGACGAGCGCTAGTACGGCTCCGGTAAATGGGTTTAGGGGTTTAGGGTGAGGGGTACTTCGCACGGGTGGGAGAAGCATGGCGATCCCAAAAGTTCTACTCGTCAGCATCAGCATCAGCCTCACCCTCACTCTCAGCCTCAGCCTCAGCCTCTCACCCTCACCCTCGCCCTCGCCCTCGCCCTCACCCTCACCCTCACCCTCACCCTCACCCTCACCCTCACCCTCACCCTCACCCTCACCCTCACCCTCACCATCACCATCACCA
>CAJNJA010065875.1:7138-22892 GCA_905231915.1 Symbiodinium necroappetens
TAGGGTTTAGGGTTTAGGGTGACGGTACACGGTACCCCAAGCGGCGGCCGACTGATCCCACGTGCTGCCGGCGCGCACCACATTGCCGATACAGATACAGACTACAGATACCCTGAACATCAACGATGCATGAGGGTTTAGGGCTCGGGGGCTTGGGTGGCAGCATGTAAAGGGAAGTGGATCTCGTGGTTGCAGCTCTAGGACTCTAGGATTTAGGAACAGGATGCAGGGGGGTAGCTAGCAACCTCCGCAAGCTGAGAGGGATTTGGCCAAGCTGGACCTTACTGCGCCATCGATTCAACAGACTTCCGCTGCAGTTATGGGTCCAAGGATTTGCCTTCAGGGCAAGTAGGAGTTCCACCTGAGACAGACCCGAACCCTAAACACTAAGCCGGTCCGAGTGTCTATTCAGAGCTGGAGCTGTGCTGGCCCCTCTCTCACTGCTAGAAATGGCATATCACGACGGCTCCTGCTTCGGGAATACTTGGTGCTCAAGCTGCCGTGGCTGTGCCTATCTACAAGTACTTTTCTATGTGTGTATACATGTGTATATGTGTATATATATATATATGTATACACATGTCTTTATCTGTTTGATTATTATTCACATATGCGGATATATATATATATATGTCTACGTATATGTGTATGTATATATATATATCGTATTTATATTTATCTTTGTCTTTGCACATACATGTATTTTGCATGTATGTATGTATATATATATATATACGTATATTTGATTCTATATATATATATATACACGTATATGTATCTGTCTGTCTGTCTGTCTGTCTGCCTGCCTGTCTGTCTGTCCGTCCGTCCGCCCGCCCGCCCGCCTGCCTGCTTATATGTGTGTCTATATGTATGTACGCATGTATTGATGTTCGTATTTAACATATATACGAGATCCATTAATGTATTTGTCGCTTTACATGCACAGGCTCAGGCGCACCAGTTGGTGATGTCATCTGGGATCCCGTGCGGAGCGCTTCCACCGCCTTCGCGCGGGAGCAGTTCACCTGCCGGGGGCGGTGTTGTAAGCGTTCTATAAGGATTTTGGGGCTCGGGTGTTAGGACCCAAAAATAAACGAAAAAGAAATGGGGCTTCAGAGAATAAGGGGTGCCGCAACAACTTTCGCCAGCTTCTGCAGGGGCCACCCCCACACCGCGTTTCTTGTCGATCTTATCCATGTGGGTGCTCTGCAAGTTCAGTTGCAGGAAGCTACCGCTTGGCTTCCCCAATCCCGCATTTATCGGGGGAGCCTGCTTTAGGGGTTAAAGGCTTAGGCATCCTGGAACGCTCAGACTCCTTCTATAGCAGCCTGAATACTTCAAACATGGATGCATAGGAGGAAGAGTATAGTAGAGTATAGTAGAGTAGAGTATAGTATAGTAAACTTATCTCGGGACGATCAAGGGATCTTCTACGAGAACATGACTATAGCTATATAGAAGACTAGACGGGAAAAGCAGTGCTGCCTAGTAAGGTTAAAGCAACACACGACGCAACATCTACAAAACAGACCCCCCCTTTCACCCTCAGAGACCTTGTAGTGTAGGAGGCCCTAAGCCTGCCTAACCATGTTCCGACGGTAAGTCGATCACTACGGCTGATGATATAAATCCTGCATTACCCATAATAAGGAATATACCATGATTCTCGTAATTCAGGGTCCTTAAGGTAATGCAGGATCTATGTCATCAACAGTATGTCAGGTGTTCGGGCTCCGTTTGGGGAGTCGTACTGACACTGGAGTCTTTCTAGTTAGAACGCTGTCATTCCTTAGGGTCCCTCCCATTGCTCTCTTCTCAAAATCACCTATACTCTGTGTCTCTATTGCTGCAGCCTAAGCGTTTTTTCAAAACTAAAGTCCCCAACACCGAAACTGAAACCACCGACCCGATGGTGAACCCAAATGGCCCTGAACCCAAAGCCCTGACTCAAGCCCCAAAACAAACCCTCTACTATAGGGGCCTTAACAATTAGAATAGGGTTTGGGGGCCCATGCTAGTATAATTATACTAAGGAACCCCCCAAAAAAATATAGGTAATTATTTAGGCCCCTATGGTACCTGTGTCACGACAAGGTCGATGTCCTTCGACTCGATGCCCTCCTGCGATGCTTTCGGAGGTCTGACGGCTTCAGGATTCCCTAACCCTTAGCATCGAAGGACTCATATTTTAAGGCTTTTGGGCCCAAAGACCCTACTACATAAGGCTTTTGGGCTATTTTGATGCTAAGGGAGCCTCATGAAGGAACCTGATGTAAGCTTCAGGGTTTAGGGTTTATAGGGGTTGAGCGTTTAGGGTTCCGGCTTCGGGCGGAGGCGTATAGGGCCTTTTGATATGTGGATCCTATACTACCTTGCAGTTATACAGCCAGGTCTTCTGCTTTTTGCTTTACCAGGTTTCTTTGACCGATGGTCGGACTGGCTTGGTAGAATCGTGGTTTCGGGCTTTTGGGTTTACGGTCCGTCGATCTCCGACTGAGCCCACTCAAAACGAGTGTACTGCGGGGCTTTTGGAGAGCTGTTCCCGCAAGCACCAGTATGCCGGAAGGGGTCGTGACCAGAGGAAACCACCCGAACACTCGCCGTTCAGGCTGGCTGATGCGTGGTCTGTCAGCAGTGTCTGAGCACCCTAGCAATCGCTGGGAAGGAGGTGGCACCACCTTGCACTAAAGCCTCAGTTTTGGTGCCTAACCTCCTCAAGCCTGGACCCAGCACTCCAAAACCCTAAGACCTAAACCCTAGACCCTGAACCCCAAAACCCCAAAGCGGCAAAACCCTGCAAGCCCATGCCACGAAACTCCAGTGGTCGCGCTCCTCGTCCACTTCACCCTCCTCCTGAAACTCAGGTGGGCTGGCGGCGGTCTCTATTTCAAAACATGATGGGTCTTGAGTTCGGGGTTTAGCTTTCTCCTTGACGTCAACAACTCAGCGCTTCTTTCTCAATGCCAGCGGTTTAGGGTCCAGGGTTCGTTTCAGGGTTTGGGAGCACCCAACCAACCCAACTTGTGCTATGTTTCAAGCTTTTTGGCTTCGCTTCCTCTCTGTTACGACCTTTTAACCCCTCTCGCTGCCTACCGCGCGTGGTCTCTAAACACCGAAACCCTAAATACCCAAACCCGAGCCCCAAACCCAGGGGTTTGGAGTTGAGGGCGTATGCTTTGGAGGCTTTTCGGAGGGAAATTGCTTGTGATAAAGGGCTATGTTGCGATTCTTCTTCAAGTTAATACTACGGGTTCGGTATCGTGTTTAGGGGTTTGGGCTGGCGGGACTGGCGTCTGGGCTTGAGAATCAGAATCCCGTCTGAGGGGGTCATCATATCAAGGATCCTTGTACTTAGGGTATAGGGTTTAGGGTCTGGGGTTTAGGGTTTAGGGTCCCATTCTCTGAAACCGCCGTTTCGACGATGTAAACACGGGGAGGCAGCAGTGGTCTAGAAAAAATGGTCCTGCTCATGAGCTGAAGTATTGCAGATGCGTTGCAAGGAGCCCTCCACCCCAAAATCACAACCCCAAAACATAACGCTTAAGCCCTAAACCCTAAAGCCGTGAACTTTCCATAATCCCGAAATCCTTAACTGCTAGTACAAGAGCCCAGCACTCAGCCCCAAAAACCAAACGCTCCCCCCTGTGGGTTTCTGCTCAGGTCGCCTCGACCTCCTCGACGACCGGCTTCTCTGGTGCCTTTAGGGTTTGGGGTTTATAGGGTATAGGGTTTTAGGGTTTAGGGTATAGGGTATAGGGTATAGGGTATAGGGTTTGGGGTTTAGGAGCTCTCTGAGAATAATTGGTCCTCTGAACACTAATGCCCGCAAACTTCCAGCATTCTCGCTGAATCTCACCCGTAGGTCAGTAGGTAGGCAGGAGGTCGGCAAGGCAGGTCGGCAGGTCGGCAGGGTAGGGTTTGGTAGGGTAGGTAGGGTAGGTAGCACAGTAGCTAGGAACTTAGGCAGGTAGGTAGGGCAAACTTGCACGAGATCTGCTTTTAGGCTTCGTGTTTACCCATAGGCCCCTAAGTAGTTCCTTTTTGTGGTTCATATTTACAATCCTATAATAAGGTAATCCCCGAAAAGGAACTACTTAGGGGCCTATGGGTAGGGAAACAGACACAGGCATGACAAATGCGACTGATTGAACCCGAAACCCTAACCCCTAAACCCTAAACCCCTAAACCCTCTGATGGAGCACCTTCCTGTCCATGCCCTGCATGGAGGCCAGGTTCTGCACTGCGTTTGCCTGGTTTAGGGTTTAGGGGTTTAGGGTTAGGGTTTAGGGTTTAGTGTTTTAGGGTTTAGGGTTTAGGGTGCGAATGAGGAGAGGGGTGTGATCTAGGGATCGCAAGAATTGATGTTAGAAGTCCCTTATAGCCTCATCGTCCCGATTATACTTCTCTGTATTATGCATATCACAATGTACCCCAGCACCCTATCCTCATTTGTACGGCTCCTATACTAGTTTCTTGCAGAAAAAGCCTCTGGAGGCAATAAAGGACCACAAGAGTCTTGAAAAGCTTCGTAGAGCGTTCGGCTTTCCTCGGTTTAGGGGGTGCAGGTCTTTGGCATGAGAGAGTAGGATGTGATCCTCGAACTTTTCATGCCTCCCAAAGAAGTTCTCAGATGATGAACCCGATGACACTACCCTAAACCCTAAACCCTAAACATTTTACGTCGACCACTCCAGAGACCCTGCTGAATCAATTACGTGGCAGGTTCCAGGAATCGGTGACTTACAGTATTTCTACCCATAGGTCCCTAAGTAGTTCCTGTTTATGGTTCATATTTAGAATCCTATAAGGTACTCCCAAAAAAGAACTACTTCGGGGCCTATGGGTAGTGACATGGCCGCAAGGTGTCGGAACGTGCGCCTCTACGAGTCTACCTGGCCATCTACGAACTAGGCGCTCACCTGTTGCTCAGAGACTGTTGTACAGTTTAGGGTTTAGGGTTTCGGGTTCAGGAGTACAGGGAAGGGTGGAAAAGACGCGGTCTCACGAGGTCTCACGAAGTCCCCTCGCTTGCCAGTACGACATCTTTTTCGCCATCTGCGGCGTTCGCCACTTGACCACGCAAACCTGTCTGTCAACCTGATAGAACCCTGTAAAGCCCTCTATACCTAAAACAAGAAGCAAGCCTAAGCCCTAAACTCCTATAAACCCTAAACCCTAAACCCCTACAAACCCTAAACCCTAAACAAACCCCTATACCCCTATACCCTAAACCCTAAACCCCTATAAATCCTAAAAACCCTAAACCCTAAAATCCCCTATAAACCCTAAAATCCCCTATAAACCCTAAACCCTAAACCCCGAAAATTCCCAAACCCTAAACCCCCCCAAAAATAAAAATAAAACCTAAACCCTAAACCCCTATAAACCCTAAAGCCCAAGAATCTGCGCCTGGGCCTGGGCGCTCAGGTCCTCGACCTGAGAAGAGACGAAGAAACGGACAGCGTGGGCTTTGGGCTTACTTCGGGTTTTGGGTTTAGGGTTTATAGGGTTTATAGGGTTTAGGGTTTTGGGTTTAGGGTTTATAGGGTTTTGGGCTTTGGGCTTACTTAGGGTTGAGGGTTTTGGGGTGGCTTACAGGGTTTTGGGTTTAGGGTTTATAGGGTTTAGGGTTTATAGGGGTTATAGGGGTTTATAGGGTTTATAGGGGTTATAAGGGGTCTAGGGTTGAGGGTTTGGGGCTTGTAGGGGATTATAGGGCTTATAGGGTTTGGGTTTGGGGTTTGGGGTTTTGGGTTTAGGGTTTATAGGGTTTAGGGTTGGTTGTGGGTGTACGGTTTAGGGCTTATAGGGTTTAGGGGTTAGGGTTTCGGGTTTAGGCTTTGGGGTTTAGGGTTTAGGGGGTTTAGGGTGTACAGGGTTAGGGTTATAATGTTTAGGGCTCCTGATCTAAACCTATAACTCCTAGCCCTCAATATTGCGTAGGTCCGAAAACCCTACTTATGCCCTGCATAGCCCCGAGGCTCAGCCTGTCTTTCGAGTCTAACAAGCTTCAGAATTCTCACCACATAGCAGACAAGATAGAAAGCAGTCAAAAGATTAAAATTTTACGTACGAGGAGATCCAGCAACTTGAGCTGGTTTCCAAGCAACATAATAAGCATGATTTGGGTATGTCAAGATACGACAGGACGGGACAAATCTTAAGCTGGAGTCGGGCTCGATAAAGAAATTTAGGAAGATGAAGCTACGTAAAGCAGCAATGGAGACACCCATACCTACAACGGCGGCAAGTACTGATGAAAAGGGCCGTGTCAACCACCACCCAGAAAAGGCAACGTATTGCACTTCACGCAACCGTACATGTTGAGACAATACCTGGTTTCAGGCAAAGCCCAGCCAACAGAACGGACGACCTGACGGACGAGATGAGCAGACTTCAAGTGTACCTAAATTTTTTGCTGCCCGCCAACCCTCAACCGTCAACATCGTTGAGCTTCGGGCAACCCAAATAGAGGCCCCCAAAGGGGGTAAATTGTGAGCTGAGCCGGGAAGCCGAAAACCCGAAACCCTAAAACCCTAAAGCAGACACCAAACCCTAAATCCCTAAACCCTAAACCCCAACCCCAAAATGTCAGACCCCCGAAGCCCCTGAACCTGATAAACCCTCTCAGCCCTAAACCCTGCAAACCCAAAAAAAACCAGAAAGTCTTATAAACCCTAAACACACACACTCTCTCTCTCTCTCTCTCTCCCTCCATATAGAAGTATATAGCTGCACACAGCAGCTATGTCTATATATATATATACATGTATGTATGTATGTATGTATGTATGTATGTATGTATGGATGTGTATACATATATACACATACACATGTATACACCCCAAGCTTGCATGGAGCCTTTGCTTCACCGAAGACGATGTAGGTGTCCGAGCTCTGTGCCTGGCACGGAGATGCTGGCACGCTCCTCTAACTTAGTCTTATAAATACCCTAAAACCCTAAACCCTAAACCCTAAACCCCTAAACCCTAAACCCCTAAACCCCTAAACCCTTTATTATGGGCTTTATTGGGGGTTTTGGCTTTAGGACCTAGGGTTTAGGTTTTCTGGCTTCCGGGCTGAGGTGTGTGGGTTCAGGGTTTCGTGGTAGGCTCAGGGATTGTAGGCTCCGGGGCTTAGGCTTTAGGGCGTAGGGTTTAGGGTTTAGTGGTTTGGGGGCTTAGGGTTTAGGGGTTTAGGGTTTAGGGGTTTAGCGTTTTGAGTTTGGGCTTTGGAGCGTTTGCAACTGGGGCTTGGGATTCAGGGGTGAGGATTTGTTGGCTCTTTGGCAGCTTGGCTTTTGGGTGATGAACTTCGATCGTTTAAGGTTTAGGAGCTGCAGGGTTTAAGTTTAAGAGGCCATTGTCCATGAGTGCTTTGCTCGGACAGCTTCGGAAACAACTCTGCAAGTTTCAGTTTCAGGCTTCTCGGCTTTGTGTTTCGCAATCCATGTTCGGAGCCTTAGGAGATTGTGATTGCTAGGTTTGCATTTTTGGAGTTCAAGGCTCATGCCCATGTTGGGCGGTGCTTGGATGAAGGTTTTGATGGAACAAAGACCGCAAAAACGTGCTGCTCATAGGCCCCTAAGTAGTTCCTTTTTATGGTTCAATGGTTCATATTTAGAATCCTATAAGGTAATCCCAAAAAGGAACTACTTAGGGGTCTATGGGTGTACCATATTCGGGCACCCTGTGCACAGAAGTTCTTCGGCTGGAGGCAGACTCTTTGGCGCCAACTCTCCTCCGACACCCTACCCAAAGGCTCCTTAGTAGTTCCTGTTTGGGGTTGGTATTTAGGATCCTATAAGGTAATCCCAAAAAGGAGCTACTAAGGAGCCTATGGGTAAGCATTCGACGCAAAAGCCTGAATTCCAAACCCTCACCCCGAGTACGAAAGATGGGGGGGGGGGGGTTCCTACAAAGTACCCTTTAGCAGTAGACCTAGTTGAGGGTCCCAAATTAGGGGCTCCTGCTCATGAGAACCCTAAACCCTAAACCGTGAAGAAAGCCTTGTGCACGTCGGGCTTGGCAATCACGAACAGGATGTTCTTGCCTCTCGCTACCAGAAAGGTCTAGGCTTGCTTGCTGCGTTCCCTGGCCTCCCCAAAAGAAGCTCAACTATGTCAGTTCTTTATCGCCCGAACCCTAAACCCCAAATCCTAAACCCTAAGCCCTAAACCATCCTAAACCGAGAACCCTAAACGCTAAAGTTTAGCCGCTAAATCCCAAAGGCCAGCAGTGAAGGCTTCGAGTTGGAGCCTCCGACTTCGGGGTTCCAGGGTCGCGGGGTGGGCTGAAGGGCTCATGACCCAGAGGGTCCGAGTACTCAAATAGTGAGGTTTTAGGTCCCAAAATCCATACTCTGAATGGTTTTTGGACCCTGAAACCCTACTATTTGGGTACTTGGACCCTTACTCTGCACCAGCCAGGGATCCCAAGGACCTCTATGGGGGATTGGGGTTTAGGGTTTCGGGTTTTTGGGGGGGAATTGGGGTTTATTTAGGTTTAGGGTGTAGGGATCCCAAATACCCTTTTGGGGATTGGGGTTTAGGGTTTAGGGTTTAGGGTTTAGGGGTCCCAAGTACCTTTTTTGGGGGATTGGGGTTGAGTCTATCCCCTGTAGGGTCCTTTTTATAAGGGTGCTGTACTATATTGGGGACCTAAGAAGGTACCCTGATTTAGAGAAATACCCATATGGGGGATTGCCAGAGTAGCCATGATAGCAATGCCTAACGTAGAAAGTCTGCTTGGGACCCTTTTGGTACAAACTCTCACATCCTACCGCCAGCAACTATGGCTGTGAGCTGCGATGATGCTGATACCCTTCCTAAACAGGACTTGTAAGTCTCACCAACATTGCTTGCGATTGTAACTAGTACCACCACCACTTATGTGCAATATATCACAGCGGCCACAACAACACCGGTCGTAAAAAGCCAGGGTAGAGAACGCTTTTGTTTTAGGATTGCAGGCTAACGGCTGAGGTTAGAGCAAGCCGGTCATAGGTGATGATACCGGCTTGGGGATGCAGCATCCAAGGCACCGGCAAGGCCTACCTAGACTCTGAATGGCAGTAAACTACCTTTCTTTGGATAGCCTTTCCTTGGCCGAGATACTTTAAGAGCGATTCAGGAACCCTAAACCCTAAACCCGCCCAAACAAACACGACGCGTATATTCGGTAACTTTGCCATCCTGGCCCATGCCCCAAGCACGAAACCCTCGAGCAAACCCGAACCCCTAAACCCTCCTTAGGACCTAAACCCTAAAACCCTTAACCCTCAACCATAAATCCTAAACTGTAGATCCCTAAAACCCTGAACCCTAAACCGTAGATCCCTAAAACCCTAAGCCCTAATTCTCCAAGCCAAGTAGCTCTCCTAAACCTACTCCCTAAACTGTAGATCCCCAAACCCTAAACCCCAAACCCTACCAAGCCAAGTAGCTCTTCTTCACCGTCACTAAATTTAAATTGTAGATCCCTAAATCCTAAGCCTTGAACCCTAAACCCAAACCCCAAAACCCAAACCCCCAAACCCTAAAACCCTAAGCCCTATTTCTCCAAGGCCAAGTAGCTCTTCTTCACAGTCACTCGCATGATGCCAGGCACCGGCTTCATGCCGAGCTTCTGCACGGCCTGGGCAGAAAAGAGACGCCTTAGGGCTTTTAGGGTTTATAGGGTTTGTAGGGTTTATAGGGCTTATAGGGTTCATAGGGTTTAGGGTTTATACGGTTTAGGGGTTTAGGGTTTATACGGTTTAGGGGTTTAGGGGTTTAGGGTTTAGGGCTTAGGGTTGAGGGGTTAGGGCTTAAGGGTTTAGGGTTTAGGGTTTTTTGGGCTTAGGGCTTCAGGGTTTAGTAAGGACTGGAGGTTTGGGGTTTGGGCTTGTGTGTGTGTGTGTGCGTGTGTGTGTGTGTGTGTAAGGTTACGGATTTAGGGATTCTTTTGTTTAGGGTGGTGGGCTCTGGGTTTAGACTAGGCTGTAAGATAGGGGCCCGAATTGTAATCTTGAGGATGATTGTGAATTACACAAATACATGGGTAGTTTTCTGAGATAGGGTACCTTCTGATGTCCCCAAGAGTACTTCACCTAATAAGGATCCTAAAAGGGACCCTGATTTAGACAACTACCTAAACCCTAAACCCTAACCCTTAACCCCTAAACCCTAAAGCCACTACCCACATAATAAGCATTCAAGATCCTCAAGAAAAGACACTTTGGCTACCCCGATATCATGAAAAGCTGTGCAAGGATCGAAAATTGGAGATCTCTCGTTCGGCCTTGGTATGGCTGAGGGCACCCAAAGCCTCAACATCTGGTTGAGAGTTTAGGGTTTAGGCTTTGGGGTTTGGGACCCTAAACCGGGTTTAGGGTTTAGGGTTTAGGACCCTAAAACCTAAACCCTACAAAGGGCCTCCATTCAAGAGTTACCTGAGCTGGTCCTTCAGTCCATGCAGGCGCCCTGTGCGGAACCTGAAACCCGAAACTTACAGACACCAGAACCCGAAACCCAAAACGCATCAATCCCAGAGCCCTATATACCTCAGGGCAACACAGGCTGCCACCAGGAGGTTCATCCCCCTACCCGCTCACCTTTCCCAACGCCTAAAGCCCTGCAAACTTCCGCAACAACCGATAAGAACCAGCACAACACTGCCATACCCTACACAACCCCAATGCAAAGAAACCGAACATGTCTTATATCAAGTCATACCATGTCAAGTTCTACCATAGCAGGCCGTTTCATATCATATCATATCATTTCATGCCACACCATCTCATACCAAACCATAGCATACAATATCTTAACATTTCATATCATACCATATCATGCCATATCATGTCATGCCATATCATATTGTGTCATATCACATGTGAACATATTATATCACATCGTGCCGTACCGTAAACAAGCATACCACATCATATCAACTCATGTCGCGCTGTCGCATCAGCTCAAACCGAACCATGCTATGTCTTACTATTCTATGCCATCGCCTACCATACCATACCATGCCATACCATACCACACCATCTCGCATCAACATACTACAACAAAACATATCATTTCACATCATATCAGACAGGTTTTTCAGTTTATCAAATCGAACCAAACCACACCCAGCCATGCCATGTCCTATAATGTCAGATCATGCTGTACCACAACATGACCCTAGCATACCATACAACATGAATGATATCACAGGTTGATATTTTGATTTATGCCATACTATACTACGTATCTTATGCTACGATATACCGTAAAATACTAGCATCTACTATACTTGGCCACGCCATCTTATGCCGTGTATTTTTCTAGATTAGAGAACACTGGACGCAAAACACACTGCAGCGGAGCGGTGATGCACCTTGCGGCTCTTCTTCTCTGATCGGTTCTGCTTCATCCTGACTGAAAGTGCAGACTCTGTCTGACCCTGGACCCGAAGCTTTGCACGGTCGATGAGCTTAGAGTGCCCATGCATGTCACAGTGACGGTGCTGATGGAATGTGTGATGATAGTGAGCATAGGCCGCGCAGAGGTGGATGATTCGCTGGCGGTACTGCTCGTGATGACGATTCCGTTTTTGTTGCTGTCGTTGCTAACAATAGTAGTAATCATCCCTGTAACGAGTACAACTTGACATGATGATGCTGCTGATGATGAAGAAGCTGATGCGTGTGCTATGCGGCCAACTCAGAAAACTTTGCTGACAGCTGATTTTCGGCAATTCGCTCGATTGAAGATTTGGGTTTGTCTTGCTTGCTTCTGGTCATCACGGCTACCAGGTCCCTGACCTAGATCGTTTCGACGATACTTGCTATCTTGAACCATATACATGTTCAAGGTCCAGGCTTTAGAACAGTCGAGAACCCTGAACCCCGACCGAGCAAAACAGGGTCGTGCCAAGCCTCGGGATCTTGAGTACAGGGCTGGTCTGTTGTGCTTTGAGGTAAGCCCAGCCGCAGCAGAGCTGCGGGATTCCGTGGACCAGTACTACCAATGGCAACCCAAAACAAATCGAGGCCGATCCAGGCGAAGCTGTTAGCCTCGCCATAACCATGCTCACAACGCTAACAATCATCATTGTCATCATCGTCATCATCATGATCATCGTCATCATCGGCGGCAGCAGGATAGCAGCTTTGCCATTATATTCATCAGCATCGCCGTGATGACCAACCTCATTGCAAACACACCACGGCCACCACAGTGGTTTGCGCTGAAGCGGTTTTCAATTTCGCAAGCATAGGCAACAAGTGCGCTTTCATTATCAGTAAAAGACTTTGTAGCAAAACAACAAAAGCGGCACCTTCATCGCCGACACCTTCAAAGTCGGCACCATCATCGTCATCGTCATCGTCATCATCAACCTCATCATCATCATCACCACCTGATTTGATGGAACACCAACATGCGCAGATCGATCCATACACTCACCTTTAGTGTCCGGGCCTTCTCACAATCACCATCACCATCACCATCATCCTCGCCGGCATCACCATCATCGTTTGTCATCCTCATCATCATCACCGCCACCGTCACCGTCATCGTCATGAGCTGTCACTGTTGAGAAATGCTCTCGTGTATTTTCACGTAGTTGTTGTATTGACAATCATACTCTTCACGAGATAGCACACTGCACACTTGCCTGATTATAACACCACTTCCTACTCGGATGTCGGGCCTCTCGCCGCCACCTTCGCCCTGCCGTTCCGCGGTCAGAGTGCTGGGTTCGGGATTCGGGCTTGGGGTTTTCGTCTGAGTGTCAATCTGGGATTACAAATTAAGAGCGCTTAGGGCTGGGGTTTAGCAGTTTAGGGTATTAAGGTTCAGGGCTTAGGGCTTACATGTTTTGGGCTTGAGGTTTAAGAGTTTTTGGGCTTAAGCGTTGCTATTCACCTTCCATCCAGGCATCTGGGACTTCACAGGAGTGATGCCGGCTCTGCGCAGCTTCATAGTCTTGGGAGGGGAAACGTGGGATAGGGCTCTCGGTGGCTCGGTTGCGGATAAGACATTTGGGGACTGTGTGGTACGTCCTTTGAAGCCTTGAATTATGAGTTCAAAAACCTCATGGTGCTTCTGCGAAGAATCAGAATGGGATCCTTGCACGGCAGTGTTAGCTAATTACTAACACCTCCGGAAAAGTACCCTACACCCTAAACCCTACAGTAATGACTTCCCTCAACCCGAGAGCAGTGAGCCCCAAATTGCCAAACCCGAAAGCCGCGGAACCCGATACCTTTCAACCCCCAAGCCCGGAGAACGACGCCGAAGCCGCATAAAGCCAAACACCCGTCTACATTCCTTCTACAACTTTGCGAGGCCATGTTTGCCTAAACCCTAAACCCCTAAACCCTAAACCCTAAACTCTGAACCCTTAAACCCTTAAACCCTCAACCCTCAACCTTGAAACCCTAGACCCAAAGCCCTAAACCCTAAGCCCGTTAACCCGAATCCCAGCAGCGCCTCGAGGTTGGGCATCTCCTCGTCAGAGGCGCTCCTAGCAGCGACAAGGAATTTTGGCGTGGTTTACGGGTTTAGGTTTAGGGTTTAGGGCTTTGGGTGTAGGGTTTAGGGTTTTTAGGGCTTAGGGCTTAGGGTTTAGGTCTAGGGTTGTGCTTGCGGTCTTTGCTGGACCATTTCACGGCTAGGGTAGGGCTTGTGGCGTTTACAGTTTATTGTAGGGTCTTGAGGCTCCTGACTCAAGAAGTCATGGGTTTGGTGCAAGGCTCTCTTTGGCTTCGGATGTTGGCAAAAAGACTTCAGGGTCAAAAGTTCACGGAAGTCAGCCCTTGATTGGAGCAAACCTGACGAATTCAGAATTTCAAAAACCCTGTGCCCCAATTAACTTCCCACGTGCATGAGGGGTTCCGGGTTCAGGGACGGGTCAGGCTTGTTTGTCTCTCAAACTATCGCTCCACGACCCTAAGCCCCGAACCCTACAAGCAGCAACCCGTAAAATCTCATAGTCACAAAACAGACCAAACTTTGAAGGCATGGCCCCTGCACGCTCAACCGAAACCTGAAAACACAAACGGAGCAACAATGATAAGAACCATAATCATTGTCGTGGTGATAATTCCAGTGTAGTGCTGATCGTATGTCGTAATGATTTATAATCGTAAGGCCAGTAGTATCGGTAGTGCAAAAATAGCAAGGCGAATAAACACAACAACGAAAAACGGAACTCTCAATACACATTATGATCACTTTTTGATCACAACAGCAACCGCAATCATGCGGATAGCTATAGTCGTAGTAGTAAAAGATAAAAGAGCAGGAGTAGTAAGTCGGCGTAGCAATGGTCATCGGAAAAGGGATTGGAAGAGGAAGCATACTAGAGACAGCACTAGACATGGCGCTAGTATGCGTTATAGGCAAAAGAAGTGGGGCCTGGGTGTGGCTTCATGGCTGGCTTCTTATCGGGCTTCAGGGATACTGGCTCCAAGTACCCGTAATTACTAGTATCAGTAATCATAGTGGTAATAATCACAGGAACAGTATGAATGTTTACTCGGACTTCCTAGTTCTTAGTAGGGAATGGGGGAATGGATCCCTATGGTAGTCCCTTAAGGTCTGAAAAGTAGTAGTCCCAATAACCCAATTCCCCCATTCCCTACTAAGAACCAGGGAGACGACTACTCGTAATTTTTGCAAGCAGCTCGTCATCGCTGTCGGCGTTGCGGATCTCTGGCTCATCGCCCTGAAAACAGGGCTCCAACAGCACAACGCCCTTCGTGAAACCGTGCATGATCGGTCTGGGTTTAAGGGTTTAGGGTTTGGGGTTTAGGGTTTAGGGAGGATTTGCTGAACAGACTTCAAGCATGTATTAGGGTTGTCAGAATTGCAGACCCCATGTTTTCTCGATGTGGCCATCAGGTTTGCAATGCAAAACTACAGGCTCAATCAACTAGGCTTCCCGCGAGCGTGTTGCAAGTACCACCCGAGTCTCACGAATTAAGGCCCCAATGTTCATGGGCATATCGACATAGAGGCATCCCATACATCCCATGTATCCTCACCCAGACATCCGTTGCACCCTCATGTGGGTTGCGGTCGGCAACCTGGAGCCATAGCAGGAGTGGTACATCATGCTACGAAGGCCAGTGCCCAGCACTCCATGAGTTGGCTGCTACAGTAAGCCAGTACTGCTCTGGACAAGACTGGTGTGAACAGTCTTCCTAACATAGGGGTCTTGATAACTACCTATACTATTTTGGGTGGCTCCTTATAACATTTTTTGTATAATATACACCAAAACCCTATTCTACTCAATAATGCCCCTACATTAAACCCTGTTGCATGCCCACATTCACGGCCCAAGTGTTTCTGCCAGCCCCCCTTAAAATTTTTTGGCATGCTGAAGTAGATTGTAGTACCTTGGAGTATATAAAGCTGTATTTCGACTTGCAAAGCGAATTCTAGTCAGTTACCCCCCCCTCTCCGCATCCCCTTAACCGTTAATCCTACACCCCAAACACCGGGTTAGAGTTTAGGCTTGGTCTACGGCTTAGGGTTTGGCTTCAGGGTTTAGTATTTAGGCAAAACAGCCCTGAGACCTCAACCCGAAATCCTGAGACCCCTTTGCAGCATGCAGCCTTCGCCATGCTAGACGGAAGGGCTCGATCCGGGAGGGGAGGGGCAAGCGGATGGAACTACCTACCTGTTCGAGCCGAAATACGGACGCCGAGGCTGCACGGACCTCGATCGGATCCTCCTGTTTAGGGTTTGTAGGGTTTGTAGGGGTTTAGG
>CAJNJA010065886.1:0-22892 GCA_905231915.1 Symbiodinium necroappetens
GGGTGGGTGGGTGTGTGGGTGGGTGTGTTTGTGTGTATGTTTTTAGTTCGTGCGTATATGCGTTGAGTTAGCTGTTGTGGGACCATGCCGTCTGCGCACATGAGATGAACGTAGACATGCTACGCACCCCTCCGTGGATTAGTCAAATATTGTCAAATATGTTGGCTCAATTCATGTAAAAACGTGCATCCTGAAGATATGCAAAACGCACACACATGCACACGCAAAAGATTACGCACTTCCATTCATGTGTAGCCAAGGCGTACCTAACCTAGTAGCGGCACCCGTGCGTAGCAGGCCTTACAGAGTAGCATGTACCATACTATTTGCCTTGGTCTTTTCCTTTGGCCTCTTCGCGTTCGAATCAAGTAACCATGCATGTGGCAGCTTCGGAGACTGCCATGCGGGAGCCTATGCGTTTACACAGGTGTTTTCTGTCTGTGTGTATATACATATATTTATACAAATACATACATACTTAATGAATGCACACGCATACGTACATACATGCATAAGCATATGTTGTGTGTATGTATATACATATGTAAATAAAATAAAGAAATATGCATATATGTATATTAGTACTATATCTATATATATATATACATGTTTGTTTATTTGTTTACTGCTTATTCTGTAGATACCGGTTCCCGATTCGCCGACCAAACCCGCCCTCCTCCACCCTCCGCCCTACCGCCGGCCCACCGCCCCCCCGACCCCTTCCCCATGCCTCCGTCCGGTCGTTGCCGCACGAACCCTGAAACACCTTGCCAACCCTGATAATACTTGCAGCATAGCAAGGAGTGACACGAAAGACCCCAAGCAGATCCAAACCACGAACCAACCACAATACGGGGGAGGCGAGCCTACCAACCATGATGATAATATTCCCGAGCCCCAAACCACGAACGGGGGGTGGGGAGGGGAAGGGGGGCGGGAGGTCGGGCGCACTGGCATCATCATCATCATCGTCTCTCTCTCTCCCCTCTCTCTCTCTATACATTTTTTATCTGTGTGTGTATATATATATATACATAGACATATAATAGGTGTATATATGGATATATATATATATACATATATATATAGAGAGAGAGATATATTGATTCATATATACACACATCTATCTATCCATCTATCTTGCAAAAGCCAACATATCTATCTATCTATTTATCTTTGTGTTTGTGTAAACAAGTAAATAAATGAATAAATAAGTAAACAACTCAAGAAATAAGTATACATATATATATATATGTATGTATATATATATATGTATATATATATATATACAGACACACACACACACAGAGACAGACATACATACAGACCTATGATATAGATACCGGTATAGCCCGACAGAGTTACAGACAGAGATGCACATATACATGCTCGTCCAACCAGGCGTGGGTCTTTGCAGCTGTCCATCAGCCCCAGCTACTGGCAGGCTTATTCTGGAGCCCGGCTTGCCGCTCAAATCACAGAGCAAAGTAGGGGAAACAGGTTATTTTTGCAGTGATGTGTCGGAGTTGTGATTGATATAGCAGGTTTTGCAGTTCAGTCTATTGCCTGTTATACACTGTTCTGAAGCGCGAAGTGGAGAATTCTAACCCAGAATTCGCGATCCTTTCTGAAGGTCTTGACGGGCCACTTCAAGGGCGACCCGAAGACCTGCTATCTTGCAGAGCTGCCGTGGTGTGCGTGTGCCTCCATAATGCGTTTCATTTGCGAGGGAAACTCGCTGGATGCGGCCGAAGCTGTATGGAGCATCGAGAACTATGCAGCATCTTGGACTTCGAAACAAAATCTAAGCAGCGCAGCAGGCAAAGCCACGTTGCATTAATTGTAAAGCTACTACTAAAAGTCATGAGTCATGGCGAACAGTAAAGATTGGGGGAGTCTTAGAAGCCTGAGGCCCTGCAAAATCCCAGTGGTGTCCTCTGTATCATTGGCAGGATATGCCCTCGACGGATGATTGGCTCTCCGAGTTTTTGGAGCAGCTGCCAGCCACGCCAAAAGCGCGAGAGGGCGACACGGCTCCACCTTGTTAGAGCTACAGGTATTCTTGGTTTTCAAACTGGCGAAGTCTGTTCTTCTGCTTTGACGTAAGGAAGTGAGTGCAGCGAAGCGAATTCGCCAACATCACCCATTGTCCCAGAAAGTGAGTGAGTGCTCCCCGGTCGGGCTTCGTGCACAGCTGCTTTGAGACTGCAAGGCTCAATGATTCAGTTGTACAGCAAGCCTTCTCAGCACCTGTGCACTACAGTGGTGTGTTTGTGCGTAATTAGTGCACAGCACGTGCACGTGATGAACATATTGCGGCACGTGGTAGGCAGCCTTATTATCTGCCGCACGTGCTATTTCGGATGCGAGTCGGAGTTTGCAGAAACTGTAGTTTCTTCTCGGATTTTCTTAACAACTTGCATGCCCCCCTGGATTCCTTCTTTCCGTTCTTCCTTCCGTGCTTGCGCCATTCATTCTTCCATCGGTTAGGACCAGGGTCACTGGGCTGGGGCACAGCTCAGGGTTGACCCAGGCAGGGAACATGCAAGTCCTGCAGTTCAATGAATTGGTTCTGTGGCTCCAGCAGTCAGTGGCCCATGCGATGCAGGCCAGATGTTCGGCGCCACGCAGCCGTTCGGTGCCACTGGTGGAGGATTGCCCGGCACCTGGTAGTCCTGCCTGATAGGCATGGTAAGACCTGCTTCGTCCGCCGCAGCTAGTCATATAGTCAAGACCTGTCAATTGTGGGCAGAAGCCCTGTTCTGACAAGCCGAATCCAGAAGCACGTTGTGTGCAACCTCGTGTTAGCCATGAGGTTCGGTGGCGGTGGCTGCGGTGGATTCGGCACACCACAGATCAAGGATCCAAACACGAATCAGGACTTGCAACGACAGAAAGCTTGCTGAATGGTAGGGCAAGGCTAGTCATCCAAGGCTCTGTCCGATGGAATACCTGTGTGCAATACTTCGCTTGATGGTACCCTTGAATTCGCACAAACGGTTTAGTTCGGCGTGGGGCTCGCGTGGCAGGCGCGGCTTGGTTACGTAGTGTGTTGTATTTCGGACTGTAGGGTTGAATCAAGGCGAATTCTTTCATGTTTGCGTGCGGGCGGTATATACATATGTATACATATACATATACATACATATGTATGCATGTGTATGTATGTGTGTATATATATATAATATATAGTATATAATATGTAACATGTAGGCAACTCATGCAAGTTACATATATATATACACATAGAAAGGTTTATGATATGTACGGTGCAGCGCTGCCAGGCCCCCGTCCCCCTTCACCCCATGGTATCCCCCCCCCCTGGGTTCCCTGTGGTGTGGGTTTCCCCCCCTGCCCGTTCCCCGAACATGGTGATCGTGATCCTCATCCGCACTCTGCTCCGGTTCCTTGCTCAAGTCCGAATGAAAGTCATTCAAGCACATGCCCGGGCTGAGTTTTGAAGCACCCATCCAAGTTTGATCACAGTATGGCAAGGGTCGAGGTACGAAAAACGAAAGAACTTCAAGCGAAACAAGCTTGTGAAATACATAAAAAGCAAAAAACGGGCGGTACTTAAGGCCAGAACAGCATAAGAGCAATGGTACTACCAACAGTCACACTCGGAATACCAGCGTGCAAGAAGCACATCCGCATCATTGTCCTCAGCTTCATCGCCATCATTCTCATCTGCATGGTGAGGGCGGTGATGCCGACGAGAACCATCCCTGAACCTGTTTGCTCGGATGAGAGGCTTGGCTTGGCTGCTGTGGGGTGTTGGGGGGGCCACTGACGCGGCGAAGCGGGAGACCACATCTACACATAGGCGTGTGCGTGTGCACATATGTGGAAGGAGTAAAGTTCTCTATACTGCATGCAACGCACATTTTGTAAGCAATGTCTCAATTCCCTTTCCAGGATGCGCCGGTGCCCGAGGGTCCCAGCGACTCCATCAGCTGTTTGCGCTGGTCCCCTGCAGCGAATATTTTCGCGTGTGGCTCCTGGGACAAGAGCTCCTGGTCTAAACTCAGATCACGGCCGGTGCTTTCCTGGATGCTCCATTCAGTCCATGTATTCTTGTGCGCGTTCATCCCAAAATCCTACCTGCCGATTTCAGAGGTGTCAGAATCTACGAGGTCACTGCACAGAACATCGCTCCGCGTGCCCTGCATGCAGCAAGCATTTAGCCGGATGAATGCAACCCAGAAAATAGAGACTTCAGCCTTGCTGAAGGAATGGCTTACAACCATGAAGCACCAGTGCTATGCTGCGCTTTCTCCAAAGACGGCCAGCGAGTCTTCAGCGGAGGCTGCGACAACAAGGTGCAACATGCAATAGCGCATTGTGAGGAAATACTCATGAGCCGCACTATCTTGTAAATCGGGCATCCGGCAGGTGGTTGTAAGAGGGAAGACCCAAGGGCACTGGTAAGAATCAAAGATGAAATGGCAAGCTTCGTGTAGGGGTAGGGTTTGATACCCACCGTCCGAACGTCGCTTGCTTCTGAAGCTAAGGTGAAAATGAAAGTCTTGCAGACTCAGCAAGAACAGCAGATAGGTGGCGGGCTGAGTTCAACACATGCCGACCTCTCGCCGAGCGACGGAATTGCCGCATGAGTTCGTAGAGCCGGTCTCTGCTGCACGTGAGAAAAGCTTCCAGGTCAGCATGATGGGCCAGTGAAAGAGGTCTTCGTCGTGGATGAGATGAACATGGTTGTGTCAGGAAGCTGGGACAGGACACTCCGACGCTTGCCGGCACTCTGGAAAGCTGCTAGGGCCGCTACTGCAGACTGTATATGACTGTATAGGGCTTGGGAAGGTGCTTGCAGGGGGTCTCCGAACTTGGGTCCTGGAAATCTGGAAAGGTTTCTGGAACCTTCAGCAACCAACTCCTGTGGCCACTCTGCAGCTTCCGGAGCGACGCTTGGCTCGACGATACCAGTGGCCCACATGGAAGGCTGGCGCAGGCTGTTTGTTTGGCTGCTGTCCATCCAAGGAGTATACACGATGGATGTGAAATATCCCTTGCTTGTAGTGGGTTGTGCGGAGAGGCATGTGCCTCTTTGCTGCAAGCCCTGCATTCTCGCCCATCGCCTCGCGGCCTCTGGAAATTTGAGAAGCTGCTGCAACTGATGTGCATTGACCCAAACCGTCTGCTCCACAACGATCCTGTCCTCGCGCTGTGATTTTTTGCCATGTGCACGTTGTGCGAAGGCTTTCTCCCCTTAGCAGTTTACCAGCGCACTTGTCTCCCTGATCGACCCGATGGCCAATGACGGTATCCTGCGATATGTAATGTATTTGTCTTCGGGCAGATAGAAAAATTGTCGGAGGGCCAGGGTTGCACAAGTGGTCTCATAGAGCATATCAAAGACTCAGTTACCGTCTGATTCTGTGAAGGGCTTTCGAAATCCATCTGCCTGACGTGGCATTATTACATATGAGTGATGTCCGAAAATCGCTGCGGAGATTCAAAGGTAGAGGATAACCATATGCTACTGTACCTCTAATGGCGTGCGCATGGAACGACTACTGCCGAGGCTTGTATACAATCTGCAAGCCATCCAGCAGAATCCAGCACCATATAAACAGGGCCAGACGGCTCTCAAAATGCAAACACGAGTCGTTTGCCGCTTGGCCGCTCTCACTCGGCATTTTGCACGTGTTGCTAGGTGAAAGAGCTGTGCATGACCTCGTTACCGAGGCTGCTTTCCTGACAAGACAGGATATGCAGTTGGATCGATAGAAGGTCGATGCTCAATCGCCCACATAGAGGACACAAGCAAAAACTTTGCCTTCAAGCGTCTTGGAGAGCATGAGTTTGGCAACTTTTAGTAGCGCTGCATTATGTCACTGACGTTGTGATGACAACGGCGGAATCAAGGTGCCACCGCACGAACACAGAAATCTATGCAGTGAACGACATCGACTTCCACCCACAGATGGGGCGAATATGGCTGCAGTCAGGATTTATGAATAACTTGGCGTTCGGCTTGCTTCCGGTGACAGCCTTCTCAAACGTTTGCTTTTTCTCCTGCCTACGCAGCACATGCTGCGCCACTCAAGCATCCGCTGCTTGAGGACATTTGCTACCTGTGGCGGTGATGGCACATTTGTGTATTGGGACAAGGAGAACAGAGAGCCAGCTGAATGGAAGGGCTCAGGGCTCACATGAGGCATGTTTGATCACGGGTCGTTCGGAGGCAGGTAAAGCAACTCACGGGCGATGGCAAAGCGAGTGCAAACTGAGGACAGCGCCTCAAAGCCTTCAACTCCTGTAATTATCCGTTAACTGCCGGGAAGTTTAATGCACCTTGGATGCACAAGCAAACGATGGAACGTGGCACACTTCTGCTTGGAAGCAGACGTGCAGCTGGGTTCTTTTGACATACTCTTGCTGCCAGGCACCCGGAGACATGTATGCAACTGGGTCGAAATTCAGATGCTATCGCTTCCCGGCAGACTGCGAGTCTTGCGGCACGAGTTCCTAGGACAGATAAGCTAAGCAAGACGCCTGGCCTGTCAAACATGGCAGGGTCCACAATCAGATCCATCTTTGCTTGTGGCGAAGAATTCGCCGGTCGACCGAAGTCGTCTAAAAGGGGAAGTCCATACTCGTAGGAAGGGGCACGGGAGCCTCACTTCGGGGGAAACAGTCAGCTCAGTTGGGGAGGTTTTGGTTCATGTTCTTCAAGCTTGAACCAGGCAGGGTTTCGTTGGTCAAAACGTTCTTCCCCAAGCCCTGGCCTTCCCCCTGCTTTGTTTGGGTCGAAATTCGACTGAGATGACGTGCCTGCCGCATGGCCACGAAGCACTGAGGCCTATGCTGTGTCGTATGATTGGAGCAAAGGCCATGAGCAGAACCATCCGAGCTTGCCGAAAGGCGTCCAAGCCTGAGGCTGATAGCAACGTGCTGCGTCCCAAAGCGGCTTAGCGGCAGTCCCTAGCACGCCACGAAACCCGTGAGGTCTTGGTCCATAAAGTCCAGGCGATGGAGGTTCAACCAAAGGCGGGCTCCGCAAATCAGCGCGCCAAGAGATGAGAGGCCGGGCACCTTAATGGAGACAGTGTAGACAGCACCGTAGCCCTTGTCTACTGCTGCCGTTGGCGAGATGTACACGAAGGATCTACACCTAGTTCCCATCGGGCCGTTGCATGGGATGGGGTTTCCTAAGTCCTAAGGACCCGAGCACCCGAGATGCATAGAAGACCCAACTCTCCTTGCGACTGATGAGGGGCGACGGCTGCTCTGAGGCCACCTGAAGCCCCCTGATGCAGCATGGGGCATGGTGGCACAGTGGAGCACGTCTAAACTCTAGACTCTAGAATACTCTAGACCAACTAAACGGAGAGAATGTCGAGAACGGGCTTCAGCTCGCTGGGTAGGGTTGCGGTGCCAAGACAAAGAGATGTGTTTCACCTGTTAGTGGAAGACTCCGAGCGCGGCGCCGCGCATTCTGCAGCAGGGTCGAAGAAGAGATGCGACACGTGTTTGCCGGCAATGCGTGCAGGTCACGACTGCATGGCATTCAGTGCAGGAATCCAACCAACATGGGCTCCAGTCCTTGGTTGCCGAAAGCAGCCGTCGGCTGCACACGAAGCCTTTCTGACGGAGCCGTTTTGGCCTGAAAATGGACGGTGGCATGATGAACTGAGCAGTATTTTCGGGCACTGCCAGTTTTGGCAGCTTTTCTTCACATATCCCAGCATGTTGCCAGCCATCTCGTCACACACAGCAAGGTACAGAGTGTTGTTATTACACCTTAGATTTCCGAGCATTGGCTGAAAAGCCCACCATGAGCGAACTTGCTGACAGCCTCGAAGGCCTTGAGTTGATGATTGACTGAGTCTTGCGAGAGCAGGAAGTGAGGGACATGGATTTCCAGACAGCGGTGGCAGGCACAACACAGATGAAAGTTGTTTGCTGCGCCCTTGATAAGGCGAATTAGATAGCAGCCGCTCGCCAGTCACCGATGAAGCTGTGATGTCTATTATCGAGCAGATAAGCCGCTCGACGGTGACTTCGAGCTCTTCGCAGGTCTTGTCACGCCTGCAGATCAGCAGCTGCAAGAAAACACGTGCTAGCTGCTAGCATTCTGTACTTGCATGGCAGACATGTCAGCATGTTGCAGCCAAGGTGTCCTGACTCCGGAGCAGAAGGAGAAAGTCCGCAGAGCAATTCTGTTTGGCAGCTCCGCAAATCTGTTCAAGGACTCCGGTAGAGAATCAGGCAGCGTGTGATGTTTCATTGCTTTTTCACCCGAGTATTGTGCTGCGACTTACGAGAGGATGTTGATCGATCGGCGTTCTTCATGAGCCGTGGCTTCATCTCAGGGTTTGTTGCACATTTGTGCCTTCGAGACCGTTTATGCCCAGTATATTCAACTGCTACGGTGTCTGGAGTTCGGAGCCAAACTGCAGGGAGGTACCAGGTAGCAGGCTGAAGCTTGCTATAGCTTGCTCAAGCTGAAGCAAGCCCACATGACTCAATCTGAACATCTTAAGCCAGAGCGTAAAGCGACAGTTCTACAAGCAGGGGCCTGGATTTCCTCGGCCCTGCCTGTTGGCACATGCACACTGATCGCCACTTCGAACGAGAGAAGCTCTCAAAAGCCTGAGCACATCCAGGAATCGTCCTAGCTCCATTCCTCGTTGGCGCTCCGCATCGCCCAAGGAGTCCGACAGATCTCTATAACGTTGCTGCCTGTCTATGCGTGTTGTCTATGTAACCTTTTTGAGTCGTATATTACTGCATACTGATGTTGTATGTATATGTGTGCATACATATAGCAATAAATACATATATATATATATACTGACACACCAACATACAGACAAAATGTATATACACACATACAATCGTACAGATGTGTTCTCTATCCCATCTGCCTGCGCACCTACTAGAGTGCCCTGTGTGCATGTAAGCATTTTCGATCCACATGTGCACGTAGACATGTATGTGGGTGTGCGTCTGTGCGGGCCGTAGATATTTTAAACCGTATAGGTTCGCATGCAGCTATGCATGTGTGCGCAAGTATGTATGCATGCATGCATGCATGCATGTCTGTGTGTATAAATGTATGCATGTATGGTATGTCACCAAGTAGTTGAATCTAAAGAAAGTCTATTCGTGGACAGAAAGTGCGCGGGCTAGTGATACTACTCACCACAAGTAGTACTAGCGACACGACTAACTGGAAGGAACAGGACGCAAACTGGGAAGTGGTCAGTTGATGCTTGTGCTGGCAAAATCAGTTGTGCCAGTAGTAGTAGTAGTAGTAGTAGTAGTAGCCGCTGCGGCTGCGTGGTGCAAGCTGTTTACTCTAATGATCTCTGATACCTCTTGCTTCCCTACGGCTGGCCTGTCTCTTCTCAACCGGTGTCCTTTGTGTGTTGACACATTAATCTTGAGGGTTGTTATTTAGGGGTGGTTGATCGAATCTACGAGCCCCGAGTCCCCCTTCCCCTGCCCTGCCCTCCCCTGCCTCTGCTCTGGCGAAGTGAACGAAGTATGAAGTAAAGGAGACAGCCACGGAATGAGTTTAGAGCGAAATACGTAAAGGAAGATGTTTGGGTGATTTGGCCGCCTCAGACGGTGTGGGGTGGGAGAGAAAAGAGAAAGCCGTCTATAGTCGGGCTCCAGCGGCGAATCGTCATGCTACGATGCACTCGAAACTGCATTGTCGCCTCATGTTTCCGCTTATGTGCTATTTTCCGGCGGAGGGAGTACATAACACGGCTTGCGTCTGTATGATTGCAGGCGTGTACATGTAACTGTCCCGGTCTGCAGGCGGAGCTGAAGATACAGCTTATATACAGACGGAGTGGAGAGAGGCTCGACTGTCTGTGCTGAAGGAGGGAGGGAGCGGGAGGGGAGGGCGGTGAGGGTGTGCGGCGCGAGAACGCGAGGGTGCGGGAGGGAGGGAGGGAGGGAGGGAGGGAGGGGGCGGGAGGGATCACAGGAGCGGACAGCGGGTACTGGAGCTTCGCCGATGCAGACACAGCCCTCCGGTTGCAGATGGAAAATGCATCTTTGCAACAGCAGCCGAAGCCACTGCAAGACCAGTCTTTGACAGTGTGTTCCGGTGAGGGACGGCGGCTACAACCGCTATCTCAGCAGTCCGGCGCTCGGAATTTTCGGACAGCTTACAAGCCCACAGAACTAGTCTTTTCAGCAGTACCAAGTCGGATGCCTCGGGATGCTGCTTTTGGCTCAGGCTGTAGTCTTGTTATTGGTGTTTTTCGTTCTGATTGCGAGATACGTTGTCTGTGCTGTCCGATCTGTCCGCGACCTGCCATGGCACTGCGAGCAGTGCTTTCCTTTGTGCTTGCTTCTTGCTGGTTGCAGCTTGCCAGAAGTACACGCCTCAGTGGCCAAGCACATTCGTCAGCAGACGGGGCGAGTGGAGAACGGGGAAAGTGCGAGCTGGACACCGCAGAATTCTATTGGGAATACGACAAGATCGCTGTGTCTGGTCTTTCTTTCGCTGTTATGGCATGCATGCTCACTCTAAGTGTTTGGAGTGCGACAAACCCGGCCAAGCGACACTTTGCGGTGTTCGTCAATGCAGTGATTGGAGTGGCTTGCATCTTTCTACCGTACATCGCCGGGAACCTTGCAAAGTCGAAGCTTGTGGCCATTACCTGCCATCAGTGCCATTGCGACGAGGCGGAAAGGAGCACTGTTGTAGACCAAGCCAGCTTGTGCATCCTGTTCGCTATCATGTCCAAGACCGCGGTGGCAGCTAACGTCTTGGGCATCCTGGATTTGATCGTCTGTTCAGTCGTGTGCTGCACTGGAAGAATCACCAAGAAGAGTAGCGAGGAAACAAGCACATAGCCCGAGCCCTACAGCTGCGAGGCATTCTGCAAGGCTGACTGCCACGATTCAGCTAGGACAAGCCCAGAAGGTTTGCGACAGCGCGGTGAAAAGCATGCAGGAGCTTTATCAGCTCTCGGCTAATTCACTTGCTGTATCATCCTGGTGGTTTCTCGGTGCCTCTTTCTTGTTGGTGCTCAAGAGTCCAGTCTCTGCTGTGAAACGCTGATTTCGATGCCTGTTGTGCGATGCTGCAGTAAGGTCCTGACTGCAGCCCTAGATCAGGTTCTCGTGTTCTGAAGTGTCTTGGCAGACACCGGCTCTTGCTTCGGGAGCACAGCACCGTAGCAAGGAGCTAGAGCGGCTTGATATGAGATGATAAATGTGTGGATGGCTTCGGGTGAGGCGAACGATCAGCAGCACAGGCCACCCAATCGACGACCTGCTACGGGAACGGGGCCATGTGAATCGCTACTTGGTGGTCGTCTCGTCTTTGTCATTGGACTGGAAGGACTGGTGCCTTCAGCTGTCAGTTCCGCTCGCAGATGTCTTTTCCGCTCTAAATACAAGGAGCTCATCAAGATCCCTGGTGTTTCTAACTACGAGCTTCGACTGCTTTGGCACTTGTACTTCTTGCGGTCACAGGCAATGCGGATAGCATCTTGCCCGCAAATGGCATCCGCAGCTTTTCGGGCCTCCTTTCCTGCCTCATCCCTGAGGTCATGTGTACTTCCCAGTACATACCTGCTCTTGGCTTAGTACTGCTTCAACTACGACTGCTTTGATCGTGGGTTATATTGCACAGCCCAGGAAGCACTGATCAACTACTACTTGCGTTACCTGCCGAGTGATGTTTCGCCAAAAGAAGCTAGAAGTCGTTTGACAACCATCGCTTGCAACGTGTCTCGGCTCGTGGTCAGCTGCTGTCGTGCCTTGACCCTGCGAGAAGCCTGGAGACTCAGGACATGACCGCGGCCAGTGTCACCAACAAGTTGCTCAGCAGGAAGCGCGCTTTGAATCGCATTCGCGATGCTATCGAGCCCGAAAAGGCGGCGATGACGTGTTTCAACTCCACAGCAACTTCGGCAGCATTGGATGCAACAGGCTTTCACCACACGTTAACCTGCATTCAGAGTTGGACAAAGGATTCGGAAGTGCAGCTGGCCGCTCCGCTCGAAGAACCGTTCGCAATTCGGTGTGGGCACAAAGATGGCCACATTTACTCTCTGTTCTCTCTGGCAGCTCTCCTCTTTCGAGCTCGAGTCCAAGGCATTTTACTGATACCTTGCGCTTGTCTCCCAGGCAGAGGAACTCGGAATTCCTCTCTTTGGCACTGACACCCAGGGAGCTTTCTGGGGAACGAAGACAGGCAACCGGCAGGTCTTCCGAGTCCCTGGGCAGTGCAGGGATGTAGCAACCGCATGTCCTGCGAGGGGGCGCATGGGGGCGCAGCCCAACAGGTATTTCATGAAATGAATTCTGAGGATGCAGGAGTGCTGCACCCAGATGGCAGCTATGATCTCATTTACACTGAGGAGGAGCTGTGCGAGGACTTGCGCTGCGAGCGTGCATCCCAACTCCTAGCATCACGCAGGGCAGATTCCGAATGAAGTGTCTCTACCCGACTCTACCATACTCTACCCACTTGCTTCAGGAGATCCTTTCCTTGCTGAGGCGCTGCCCTTCAACAAAGAAGGCCACCGTAGCACAAACCTGCAATTGCCCGCCTCTAGTTGGATTTGAGTAAGTCCTTGGACCAGTACCGCGGCAGACCTCTCCGAGTGTCTGTGTCAAAAACTGCCCGCCTCTGGGGATCTCTGGGGGCAGCGCAGGTCATGGTAAAGCTGAACGACTCATTCAGCGGAGAGGGAAATGCTGTCCTTCGCGTAGATAGTGAACTCGTGGACAGTCTCAAGGAGCGGCATGCAATAGCATGTACTGTAAAGCATTCCAGCGCCTCACTTGTCCGTAAGCGACAGGAGTCCGACGAACAAGCCATGGATGTTATTTTCGACAGGCACCGAGCCGATTGCGTGGCTGATGCCACGGCTGAACTAAGCTGATCGCCGTTCGCATCGTGTTGGCATTGACTTGATTTGGCAAGACCACATGGAGCAGTTCGACAGGCTGGAGAATTCTCTAGAGTATGTGGCACCAGGACACTGCTGCCCGAATGCTGCGCCAGTAGGAGCAATAGCAGCCCCTTAATTTGTTCCACTCCGGTGTCGGCAGGACTGACCTGGGACAAATACTACCAGCAGTTCCAAACTTTGGGTGGCATCTGCGAACTTTTCATAGAAGGCTGCTTGCTTACATGGCAGCCGGAGTCTTGTGCTCCATAGTCATGGGATGTGTCGCCTTGCGCATGCCGCAATCCAAAGCATGCTCCAGGAATCTCCGTGAGACTCTCTCATGCATGCACGGCCTGCGTGCTGCTGCAGTGCGAGGTCAGAGCTCTGCCAAGACATCGCCTTCGTGCCAGGCCTTCTTGAATGCAGACGGCAGTGTCAGGACACCTTCCTGGAACAGGGCAGTCTAAATACTTCCACACTCATCTCGTGGAGAGCCCATTCTCACGTACGCAGTGCGGCCCAGAATCGCATTGCTGTGACCAGATTACCGGACTCTGAGCCATAAGCTAGGATTCTGGCCACCCACGAGCAGATGCTGAACGGTCAGATCTACACAGGTTGGCTGAGCACACGGAAGTGTCTACCAGTCTACCTCTTTGTATCAATTTGTTATCTTCTTGGAATTTTTCTCCTGGCAACGAAGCAGGAGCTAAGCTGTTGTAGAATGCAGGATGCACATTCCCTGCGAAAGAAGAGTATTCTGCAGAGCTCGTATCGCTGACAAAGAAGATCGGCCAGGACCTGCAGAATCTGAGCAACAGGACAGATTAGGGCGGATGTGCGTGGATGTTTATGCTTTTCTGCAGGAGCTCGTTGGTCGGCAGGTTGTGGGCTACATAGCTGTTGACTTCGTGTCTGTACGACAAAGCGATGGAAGCTACAAGCTCCTTGGATGCCATGGCAAAGAACCAGTTCCCAACTGTGGCTGCGCGCTTCGAGGGCGCTTCCTGCCAATTTCGCAGACAGCTCTTAACATTCTATCTCTTCTGCCATGTCAGGCATTGGGCAATAGAAGTAAACGTGCGTATGGGCGGCACCACACTTCCAATCATGACATTGCTTCCTGGCTGTTTGCTTGCCTGTGTGTGTGCGCGTGTGTGCGCGTGTCGTCATCGCTGATGCGCTGCGATGCGACCTTGAGTGAAGCGAGCCGCGAGCCCATCCGAGGAATTTTCTTTGCCGTGATGGGCGGCTGAACGAGCAGACCTCCGAGTTCATCGCAAGCGATGGAAAGCCGAGGTCGACAGCCTCAGCTGCAGAGCCCAAAGTGTGCCACAGTCCTCCTGTAAGAACCGAAGCCTCATCGTCTCGGCTTGGAGTCGGTTTGCGTCGGCTCAGCCTCAACTGCAGGTTTTATGTGGCGTCGGACACACTCAGCGGCATGGACAAAGATGGCACTGCTTGTGGGGCAGCACAAGACCATGATGGCAGATTTTGCTTCGAAATCCTGAGGAAAGAAGACTTACAAGGGCTTGGTCATTGAGGACTTGCTAGCCATCATCGAACGCATCCCGACTGAAAGCTGTTGCCGCCCTGCAGTAGGCTGGCCGTACTGGCCTAGAAACTTGAAGTTCCTGCCGGGGTTCCCAAGAGATGTCTTGCCGATATCAGGACACTCGTCAGAGATTGAGTGGAACAAACGGCCGGGTGCTCCCGAAACAGGCCGGTGGTCAGCTGCGTACGTCCGGTCAGATGTTTAAAGCCCCCCGAAGGCACGATTTTCCACTTGGTCACGCTTCTGTCCGAGCTCGGGAAGTGTGGCTGCGTTTGCATCGGCCGGTCGTTGGAGGAAGCCCAACAAATCTTTCGACGTGTTCAGGAGAGCTGCTGTAGCAAGGGGCTGCATCCAAGTGACTGAGTTCGATTTGGCAGCCTGAAAGACTGAAGGTTGTTATCCGACATGCTGCCCACGATTTGCAAAATAGGGTTGCATATTTAAGTTGACCACGGTAGGAAGTGCACGGGCCCACTGCCCGCTAAACATGAATCATGAACCGCAACGAAACCACGAGAAGCCTCGTATCGTGTTTGCATGAATCTCGAAGTGTTGGTTGTCAGGACATCCTGGATGCAGAAGCGCGGCCTGTGGAGGCATGTGCTCCTGATCATGACGCAGTGGCGTCGAAGCTTCTGTGCTCATGCTACAGCTGGCTTAGCACGTTGCTTTGTTCTTCCTGGCCTGAAACGTTGATAGCCGCCGTCTCTCTTCCAAATGAGATCCATTAGTGAGTGTCGTCAAAAAGCGTACTGCTTTGAGCTGCGACTGAGATGCCAGATCTGACAGGTGCCTCCGACAGAAAAAGCCGTGGCAGCTGAGTTAGACCTGGTTATCGAAGAGCTTGAAGGCGACGAAGAGGACGGGATGACGTGTTCCAGTCGGTACGGGTAGCTCAACGGGAACCCCAGTCGCTTGACTGTAAATTCCCGTCTGTGGTTGATTTGAGGACGACGCAGCTGACATGCTGAACTGACTTTGGGGGCTGGGTTTGAGGCAGCTACACCTACAGTAGCTTCGTTTTAAGAGACGGCGCCCCCTCACACGGGAAATTTTGCGCCTCAAGGTTCGAAGGATTTGCCCGTCTGTTTGACAGAGATGTCCGGCTAGCATAGACGGAGAGACTCAGGCATTGTTGCATTATCCTCAGAACCCCTGCAAGCCTGTCGCGGCATCGCAGATTCGATGCTTTCACAGGTTTCGTTTTGTGCTGGACCATCCGGCGGCGTCTTTTGTGAACGCAAAGGATAAAAATGATAAAAACAAGGATTTCTCGAGCCATTGTGAACTTGATCATGAGAGGTCATGGCAGCATTTCGGAACCGTCGTGCGGCTCGAGCTAAATTGGATAATGGCTTACACGTAGCTTCCAAGTTCAATGAGACATGTTGGTGGAACTCGACAAACATTGAACAGGCCTGTGCCCAGCCAGAAAATTACCGGCCAGAGTGAGAGTCGAATTACCGGCCATTTGCGTGGCATGGTGAGATTGATCGCTGCACTGCCACATCAAAGCTTTATCTGAATCTCGTAGCTCGTAGGATGGTGTAACGGCAGCCAGTGTGTAACGTCCCCCCACCACAATGACACCAGACACAAGACTCTGTGGCGAGTTGCGAGGCTTGCCGTGACACACTTGAGTGCGGCATGCTCTCTACAGTTGCACCGCCGGTTGAGGTGGTTTGTGAATCAACACCCACTGGTTGGTGTTTGTGCCAGGCAGTCACCTCGATGTACCGGCTGTCTTGCAGCCCCAGGAGGTTCAAGGATGCATTGGCAAGGGTCACCTTTCCGGAGTTGCTATTGCCTCTCATTTGAGTCCGAGGTTCGCGAACAGCGTGGCACCTCACCAAGTACTGAAAACCGCTTGCGTTGGGACAGCAAGGCCTTTGATGTTGTGATTTCTGTGTTTCCAACAGACCGACCATGACCCTGCCCAGATCGACATAGAAGTCGACCATGCTGCCCAGAAGCTCATGACGGTCAGCTGCACAGCGAAGGTCGCAGAGGCCGTGGTAGCAGCACTGACAGATGCAGGCCCGGCCGTGTCTTGGCTCCGATCCGACCGTTTTATCCCAAGCACCCGCAGGATCCAGGTTGCAAAGATGTTCAACCGCGTGCATCTTACCGAAGGCTGTCAGAGCGCACTAAGAGCCATCGAGCGGCATCTCATCTCTCGGCATGCCGGCTACAGGAAAGCAGGTCGCTTGCTGCCTGCTTGAAGCAGGAGGATGAAGTAACAGCAGTGGCTTCGCAATCCTTCTTGGACCCTCCGGCCTTGCACAGTCCGTGTGATGCAGCGCATGCAGCACAACTGATTGCATCAAGATCCCGCCCGAAAAGCCACACAGTGGGGAGTAGAGATGTTTTGGATGCAGGATGCCTGCTCCAGCCTCGGGGCAGTCCTGATCTCGCTGGCTTCGGCCATGAGCCAAAGCCTGCTGCTCCCTTTGGAGCCTTGATGAATTGAAGCTAACACTTGCTTGCACAGCTTGCACGACTAGTGACTGGTGATGCTACAACGAGGTGTAGCAAGGCCTTAATCATAAATGGTTCTGATCTTTGTTCATGCCTCCCCGGCCAAGGAGTCTTTTCATCGTGGTGCCAGTGCAGATCACCTCAGGAGCCGATCAGCGATGTCGAGTGACACAGCGAGGTATGCACGAACGCCCGCAGGAAGAAAGCCGCGCTGGACGGACTTCGCGAGCAAGAGCTGAGCTGCTCCAACTCCGTGACCGAATCCTTGCAGAAACGAGACAGAGCTCGTGTTGGCCTACAAAGTGCCATGCGGGAGCAGGAGTGCCGGAAAGCCTGGACAAACCTACCTATACATACATACATGCACACATACGTGTATGCATGTATGTAGGTATGTAGGTATGTAGTAGGTAGGTAGGTGGGTAGGTAGGTAGGTAGGCAGGCTGGTATGTTGGTATGCTGTTGGTATGTAGCATGTATGTATGTATGTATGTAGGCATGTAGGTAGGTATGCATGTATGCATGTATGCATTTATGCATGTATGCATGTATGTATGTATGTATGTATGTAGGTATGCATGCATGCATATATGCATGCCTGCATGGATGTGATATGCATGTATGTGTGGTAATGAACCGTCATGCAATGCAATGCGATGCGATGGTATGCAGTGTAATGTGATGCAATGTAATTGATGCATGGTTGTAATGTAATGCAGTGTGTAATGTGATGCAATGTAATGTAGTGGAATGTTTTGTGGCGAATGTAACCAACATGCATGCATGTATGCACTATGTGTGGGTGTGACATAATGTAATCAAGTCATGCAGCGATTGCGTTTAATGTAAACACGTATGTATGCTGCTAGCAGGCATGGGTCAAGTATGTCTACAGTATGTGTGTGTGTATTTTATGTGCTTTCATTTATGCCTGTTGGCATGCAGGCATTTGCTTATGTATGTATCTATGTACGTACTTATGTACTTATGCGTGCAGGCAAAAGTCAGCGTGGAGCAACATGCACCAGCCACGTAGTTTGCAAAGTCGTAATTTCAGCTTTTGCGGGAGCCTTTTCCTTGACACTTGTGGGTCCACATGGTCTTCAAGCGCTTCAGACCTGTGCGTCTGATTCAGGTGTAGAATCTGGGTTAGGGTGCAAGATTACCTTTTCGAGATCAGTCTTCTGCGAAGTCGCTGCATTTGGAACACATGTTATGATGGCTTTCCAGACAAGGCGGCTAAGCGCCGCTAGGCTCTTTGGCGATTGAACCCTGCAACGTGCAATCACCAGGTCACCAGGTCTTACTAGGCGCGAACGGGCAAGTGGACTCGAAACATTAACCCGTCGCCGCACAAGCCAAGACCCTGAGTTCTGAACCCTTGAGTTACCGACCGTCTTTCACAGATCGAGCTTTGACCGTTAGCACATGGGCTTTGCATGGCATGTGTGCGGTGCCATGCGACGAGCTCTCGGCGGCAATCCCCTGCCTCAATCGTCGTGGCCGATTCTGGGCTGTTCAAGCCTCTGGGATGGGGTACAGGATCACGAATTGTGGAGCTTTAAGTCAAGTCTTCAAGATTTGTGGATTCCCGTCCACATTTTGGTTGGTGCAGCTTTCGTGCGCTTGTGGCTGTTCCGTTGCTAATCTGCCGGCTGCTCGACCGAGATAGACCAGTGGATAGATAGGTAGATTAGATTAGATTAGATGCGGTTAGACTAGACTAGACTATGTCGGGTTCACTACGCAAACAATCACGAACACATAGGTAGACAGAAGATAAGCTAGATAGATAGATAGGCAGATCGATAGATAGTATAGATAGAATGATAGAGAAGTGGATAGATATCTAAACAGCTAGATAGACACCTATGAGTTAGAAAGATAGACAGATCGATAGCTAGGTATAGATAGTTAGGTAGATAGATAGACAGATAGATAGATAGACAGATAGATCGTATAGATAGAATGATAGAGACATGGATAGATATCTAACAAGCTAGAGACACGTACTAGTTAGATAGATAGATAGATAGGTAGGTAGGCAGGTAGATAGATAGATAGAGTGATAGCTTAGTAGGTGGATCGTACATAGGAAGATAGGAAGTGAGGTACTAGCAGATAGGTAGAGACAAAGATAGACAGATAGATGACAGATGTATGGTCGGGTGCTGAGAACAAAGCAGCGCTGCTCTGCATGGGCTCAAGCTTTTGGCGCAGATGCCAGTAGCAAGTCAGCAGTTTAACAAGAGATCTGTGTGACATAGCTGCTACATGACGTCCAGTCTACAGCCTCGTCACACCTCAAAAGCTGGCCAAACCCTCGTGTGCCTCAGCCGATGACATTCCCGAAAATTCTTGGTAAACCTGCTATCCACAAAGGAACAGAGCTCGAGCTCCCCCAGCCTGGTTGTTGTGTAGAGCTCTGTAATTGGCATGCCGATTCCCAGTGGGGGGCAGCATCGGCGCCCCACCCTACCACGTGCCTCAGCTTTTGGTTGTGGTTTGGCAGTCTTCGTGGCGCCGTGAACTTGAGTCGTAGGAGGAAGCTGTCGCTGATCATGCGTGTCGGTACAAGCACCAGCCAAAGGGCCTGTGCAGAGCTGAAATGTCAGATGTTGCCGCTCGAGGACCTTTGGATGTAGCTTAGGTTCAGACTAAATGTGCCTGCCACTCCTCGTAACCTCGTACCGTCGAAGCATGTCGAAGCCTCTGAAGCAGCGGCGCTCGACGCCGAGCACCTCAAGTCGGGGACGGATCTCATCATGTGTGCAGACATCAGACTCGTCTCGAGGTAACCTCAGTGGTGCACAGACTGAGGCATTTCAGAAGATGAGCCCGGACCGAATCGGGCATGGACGCACTGGCAGCAGTCCCTGCGAGAGCTTCACCAGCAGCAGCAGCTTTGTCTCAACAGTGCTTTTCTGCTTTCAAAGTAGTGGTGTTGCGCAAGAATGGTGTTGCGCACTTTCACAATGAGCCTCCACCCAAAGTGTCCAGAATTCAATTACACGCTACTTGTCGGATTTACTGTTTGATCCTGCATTGGCTTCATGTTGCGCGGAGACTGTTGCGGCTTCGCACGTAGGCATAGGAAGAAGCCCATGCGTGTTGTTGTGCTGCCGTGCCCTGCCCATTTCGCCGCTCGCAGTTCCCGTTGGTAGTGGAAGAATTTGCCCGAGGATACGAACAGTTTTCGGTCGAGATGACTTCGAACCGTTGGAATTTGGCTGACGAAGGTGCTTAATGTCAACCTGATTGTGTCCTTCCCATGTCTTCGGGGAGATTTAGGAAATAAGCGTCTTCCAACACGTAATCCAGCAACCGCCGTGCTACTCTCATGAACCTTCTGCTACATGCCCCCTTCTCGGCCTCTGGATTCCGCTTCCAGTGACTAGAGATGTTGATTGGTGCTGCTGTTGCTAGTTAGTCACAGCGGCGTACGCTGTCGCGGACCATGTGCGAAGTCAGTGGTTCGCACCTGGTGGCAGATCGGGATTTTGGGGCAGCAGAGCTGACACATAAGGATCATGTGCCTAGAGAGCTTCGAGACCCTTTTGCGAAGTGCGGAGACGTGCCTGGCTTGCATTGGACCTTGCAGGCTTCGGGTGCTGGCTTTTACGGATGTCGACTCAGGGACTGCCAAGGCAACTCAAAGAAGGCCTCCCAAAGGCCAATAGGTTGCTTCGAGCATTGACCTTTCTACGAGTCCTCCTCCCCATGACTAGGCGCAGGCTTGGAGATTGCTGCTTGACCTTAACTCCGTAGGACGTAGGAGGAGGAGGAGGAGGAGCAAAAGACGGATTCTACTTAGATTCTACTTCTTTCTGCAAGGGTTTTGATGGCGCGTGTTGCTATAGTAGACTCCGCACACGTTCGTTGTTTCCGACGGTACGACTTCGACATGGCGTTTTGACTACAATTCTGTGTATCGCAAACCCAACTCAGTGTAGCAGGTTCGGACCCTCAGAGGGCGCTGCGAACGGAGCGATGGAGCACAACATGTCGCCCGGTGAGGTTGTCATGGGGTCATATGATTGAATCGTGAAGCGCCTCTTGAGATGTTGGAAATCGGAACCGAGAAGCTTCTTGGTTTCGACTCGGATTTGATGTTGCGCGAGAAGTGTAGAGAGAAGCCGCAGATTGAGAAAGCTCCGGTCGCATGCAGTAGTAGACTGTAGAATTGCACCATCTGGCCTGGAACTTGCACCTGGGACCCCCCAGCCACGCGCATAGTTCTACTCAGCATCCCATGCAGCAACGCAGACTGTGCTAACCAAGACGAAGACATGCAACAGCAACAGCAGTTGCATGACTGCGCCAACACATAGCTTGCAAACTGTCGTAAATGCCAAGACAACCACAGTCGTGATCGTCACAAGCTCGTTGCTTAGCATTCACTCTCTCAGTTAGTATATGCATGACGAAAAAACACACACACACACCCGCGCGCGCGCACATTCTCTCTCTCTCTCTCTCTCTCTCTCTCTCTCTCTCTCTCTTTCTCTATGTAGTTGCAGGTCAATGTTTCTTTATGCTATTCTGTTTTATGTGTTCATGCGCCCGTTTATGTATTCAGTTACTCATGTATTCATTTATGTGTTAATTTCACTCGGTTTTTCGCACATGTATGTATGTATGTATGTATGTATGTATGTATGTATGTATGTATGTAAGTATGTATGTATGTATGTATGTATGTATGTATGTATGTATGTTATGTATGCATGCATGTATGCATGTATGCATGTATGAACAATGCATCTATGCATACATGCATGCATGCATGCATGCATGCATGCATGCATGCATGCATGCATGCATGGTGTATGTATGTCTGCAATATATATATATATATATGTAAGAGAACCCTTTATGTATTATTTGACCCGTGGCCTCGTGTCGTTTCTTCTTCCTTATTCTTTATTCCTTATTCCTTATCCCTTATCCCTTATCTCTTATTCCTTATTCCTTAGGTTCCTAACTTCTTCAAGGTTTTGAAAGTTTTAAAACTTTTGAAAGTTTTTAAACTTTTAAAACTTTCAAAAGTTTTAACACTTTTTAAGCTTTTAAAACTTTCAACAGTTTTTAAAGTTTTAAATCTTTTAAATCTTTTAAAACTTTTAAACTTTCAAAGCTTTAAAAGTTTCAAAAGTTTTAAAACTTTTGAAGAGGCCGAAAGCTTTTACGATATGTAAAACTTTAAAGGTTGTAAAAGTTTCCAAAGTTTTAAAAGTTTTAAAAGTTTTAAAACTTTGGAAGAGGCCGAAAGCTTTTACAATATGTAAAACTTTAGAGGTTTCAAAAGTTTCCAAAGTTTTAAAATTTTTTCAAGTTTTAAAAGTTTTAAAACTTTTGAAGAGGCCGAAAGCTTTTACAATATGTAAAACTTTAAAGGTTTCAAAAGTTTCCAAAGTTTTAAAACTTTTAAAACTTTTTAAACGTTTTAAAAGTGTTAAACTTCTAAAACTTTTAAACATTTAAAACTGTAAAAGTTTTAAAAGTTTTGAAATCTTTAAAGAGGCCGAAAGCGTTTACGATATGTAAAACTTTAAAGGTTTTGAAAGTTTCAAAAGTTTTAAAACTTTTAAAGCCTCAAAACTTTCAAAACTTTTAAAACTTCTAAAACTTCAAAAGTTTTGCCATTCGGAAATTTGGTGCTTTCGAACCGCCTCTGTTTGTTGTCCGTGTATACAATGGACAACAAAGCGGTTTCTGCTGTGTTATCCCTTGCAAATAATGATAACAAATAAGGACACGGGCCACTCTAAGATTACAACCAACCGGTAAAATAAATCGCTGGGATCTCTCGATCGTGAACAAGTGATAGATCTTCACACTCCCGCGAGGTGGTGTGCTCAGCTGCTGCGACGAATCGCTTGGATGCATTTATTGTTTGGCGTCTAAATGCACTACGTACCTATGTGAAGCATCGTTTGTTTGCCAAGCTTTGCTTCGCTGATGCGTCTTCT
>CAJNJA010065897.1:0-22890 GCA_905231915.1 Symbiodinium necroappetens
ACTATAAAGGAGCCCCAAACCCTACTCTAAGTTTTATCTTACTTCCCCTATAAGCCAGGGAAATAAAAGCTTAAACTTTCAGATTACTACTAACTTATAAGAGCCCGAAAAGTTTTTAAAGGTTGGGTATTGGGGAACTCTAAGCTCTAAACACCACGCCCCCTCAAAAATGAAGAATACCGAACTCCCCAATCTCTAAACCCCTGAATCCCCCGGACAGCGGGCTGCTAGGGAAGCCATGACCTGGAAAGTATCCAGCGCCGCCAGACCACACAGACCCTACTTGGAGGGTCGGGGCACTTAGTAGGTAGATCTTCAGCAGAGTTATAAGCATCCTAAACGTTATCCTAATTGGGGTTATGGTACTTATAAGTCTATAGAATAGCCAGTTACTAAATCCCCGACCCTCCAAGTACTACGTTTAGCCAGGGCTGAGGGTGTTTATTCAAGCTGTCTCGCAAGAAAGCAAGGGAGGGAGGCAGAGAGAGAGAGAGAGATTTATATAATATTTTGCGTATGTGTGTATGTATACATACATACATACATACATACATACATACATATATATATATATAACATAAGCTCTTCGCGGCCAAACCGAAGATGTCAACTCAAACACGTATGTGCCCCACCCTTCAACGAACAACGGCGTCCAAGCGTCTTGACAGCCTGGTACACCGCTTTTCCTGGCCATGGCTCGGGAAGTCAAGCCAGAGGTTTCGTCGTTTAGGGGGTTTAGGAGTTTAGGGTTTGGGGCTTTGTCTCGAGGTTTCAGGGTTGACAGGTTGTCGTTTAGGCTCCTCAAACCCTAAACCCTACACTCTAACGTCCAAAACGCTTGCATGTGGCAGGTGTTTTGAGGCTGCAGAGGCTTAGCTCTGCGAAGTTTCAGGCGAGGGAAGAGATTGAGTTCAAGCAAAAAGCAAACCCACCCACACACACACACACACACTCACTCCTACACACTCCGGCAATCAAGATTTCTTCCGTGTCACACCTGCGTTGTGTACGCGCATGCATGCATATATTATTATATAGCTGTGCATGTATTGTATACAGGTAGGTACAAGTGTTTGTATGTGTATTAGGTATGTGTATGTAGTATCTACATTACATTACATTACGTTACATTACATTACTTGCATGCATACATACAGACAGACAGGCAGACAGACAGACAGACATACAGACAGGCAGACAGGCAGGCAGACAGACATACATATACGCACATATAAATACATGTGTAAATATATATATATATACACATGTGGGGATATATATATATATATGCGTACGTGCAGGGCTCAATGCAATCAAGCAGAAAAAACGAACAAACCGTCCCAAGTAGAATTGTTCTTTCTTTCTGGTATCGAAACAATGTGGGTAGTTCTCTAAATTAGGGTCCCTTTTTAGTCCAATAGTACGGCACCCTAATAAAAAGGACCCTGAAAAGGGTCCCTACTTTAGAGAACTACCCATGTAGCATTTCATAGTTATCTGGACACTCTCAGTCATTCAGGCTCCTCGTCTAAACCCTAAACCCTGATCCCTTGAACCTCACAACCCTGAACCCTGAACCTTAAACTCTAAACGCAAAGCCCTAAACTCTAAACACCCTGAGCCTTAAGCCTAAACCCAAGTAAACCCTAAACCCTAACCTCTAACCTGAAAACCCTAAGCCTAACCCCTAAACCCCTAAACCCAAAAACCTAACCCCAAAACTCTGAGAGAAGGCTGAGGCCCTCGCCGCCGGGCGTCTTCACCACGCGCTGCTTGTTGGACTTGGTGTTGTAGCGGCACCTTTGGGCTTAGGGTCTAGAGTTTAGGGTTTGGGGTTTAGGGTTTGAGGTTTGGGGTTAGGGCTTAGGGTTTGGGGTTTAGTGGCTTAGGCAGAGTTTAAGAGTTGGAAGTACCTAGAGGGTTTACAGGTGATTATGGTTTAGGAACTTAGGGCGTTTAGGGCTTTCGAAAATGTTGGACTGAAGGACTTATGCGGTTCTGGCGTTTAGAATGCTTAGGGTTTAGAATCTGGGATTTGAGGGTGTCTGAGATTCGTCCCCAGTCCCCCCAGAGCCCTAAACCCTAAACTCTAATTTCGACACCCTACACCCTCAACCCTAACCCTAAATGAACCCTCCCTAAACCCTCCACCCTAAACTGGGGCTCTGGCTGCCGCCTGTAGGTAAGCCGGAAAGCCATCCTTCATGGCAGGGGGGTTGAGGGTTTAGGGTTGAGGGTTTAGGATCTAGGGTTTAAGGTTTAGGATTTAAGGTTTAGAGGTTAGGGTTTAAGGTTTAGGGTTTAGGGTTTCGTGGAGTTCATGGGTGCCGAAGAGTGCAAGTCCACGCAATCTCACTTGGAGAGTTGGGGACTTAGTAAGTAGCTATTTTCATAGACTTACAAGTACCATAACCCCAATTAGGATCCCCTTTTAGGGCACATATAACTCTATATAGTTCATATCTACTTACATAGTGCCCCGACCCTCCAACTAAGTACCGAACCCTAAAGCCGTAGCACCAACAGCCCGACGAAATCCACAAAAGCAGCCCATACTATTGGGGTCCAGGTAAAAAAAAACAACTCAAGGCCGACCCCAGAACGCGCGCCCGCCTAGACTCGCGCGGCTGCAATGGCAATGCTCCGATAAAACTCGCTCTCTGAGCCGTTCTTCCAGAAGCGAGGCGCGAGGCACGAGACTAGACAAATAAGAGTTTAGGGTTGAGGGGTTTAGGGTTTAGGGGTTTCGGGTCTAGGGTTGAACAGAGTTCTTTGAATGGTTCGATTTTTTTCTTTGGGGGAGGGATTATAATCACTGCGTTACCGATTAGAATAATTGGGGGTTCGGGGTGTAACATAGTAGAATCAGAAGATAGGAACGATAAGGGGATCGGTATTACTCGTTGCTACGCTCCCTGTATATTCAGGGAGTAGGTTTTATAGAGTTTAAGGCGTCGACTAAGGCATAGGGTATACAGGACTTCAAAAAGCGGGCGTGCGCTAGGGTTCTACATATGGGTAGCTTTCTAAGTTGGGGTCCCTTTTTAGATCCCAACTGTAGTACGGCACCATTCCAAAAAGAGCCCTTAATCTAAAAGGGACCCTAATTTAGAGAACGACAAATATCCGGAAATGTGTAACGTGCGTCAAGAGTCTATCATAATTTATTTATCTAAAGGTTGTCATAAGGGCTGTAAAAGGGCTGAGTGGGGTTTAGAACCATCGCCCAAAGCCCTTACAAAGGAGGCCTGCAAAACTCTACTAGGGTTGTGTGGGTCTTTGTGCTGTTTTCATGTATGAGGGAAGTCGTCGTGCTAGTTTCAAGTACCCAAATAGGAGGGCTTTTTGATCAGAAACTTTTCAGAGGATATGAGCTGACATCTAAAGCCCTACTTATGTGGCTGTACCCACCCTATGGGTCTAGGTAAAGACAACCCTGCAAGCCTAAACACTTAACCCCAAGCCCCTCAATCCCTGAACCCTTAACCCCCTGGACCCTAAACCCTAAACTCACTCTCACTCACTCACTCGATGCGGAAGTCCGGCTCGGTCGGGCATGCAGCCAGAAAAAGGCTCGTGCTGTACGAGACTTGGCAGGGTGAGACAAGAAACCGGAAGGGCGAGCATCAGCCCAGCGTCCGAGTCCGATAAATCAACGACGAACGAAGCGGCACCACGCGAGGAGACACAGCCGCAGGACAGCCGATGGACAAGGAGCTCAACCCCGAGCGCCAAACAGGCGGGGGGGAGGTCACATGCGCAACGACAAAGGCAGCCGAAGAATCAAAGGGGACCACATGGAAAGACGCATGCGGTAGGAGCATCCGCAGGAGGGATCGTCCAGCAGCGCTGGGAACACCATAAATCCACGCACAGCCATGCGAGAGAAGTGCTCCACATATCTGCCGAAACGCAACTGTGGCGGCAAGAAAATCCAAAAGGCCGGAGGGAGGGCCAGGCGAAGAAGCACCGGCATCCCCAAAGGATGAACTCGCAGCACGTAGAACATGGGCCGCGCGGAAGGCGGAAGGCGACCACGGGCTGAGTGTGTGCATAGCCTGCCAGACACGCCAGTACCGATGCCAAGTGACCGGCCACTGTAACACGAAGGGCTGTGCCAATAGTCGTTCCCACAGAGGGGAAGGCGTGTGCCAATCATTGGCGGCGGCAGCCGAGTGATCCACAAGGGAGAACCAGCGTCCGCCCGTAATGTCGGGGGAGCTCATAGGCACAGTTTGTGGCGGGACAACAGGCGGCTCACTCTGCAGCAAGGGAACAGACGGCGAGGCATTGCTGAGGCCGTTGTCATCCGACTGGAGAGTCGGCCAGCTGTAAACATCAGTGGCTCCAGTGACCCGGGTCAGTTCACGTTGGAGCTCAGCCGGAGTGCATTGCCGGCCTTCCAAGGCAGCTAAACGTTGGGCTGCCGTAGCATTGAGAGGGCCAGGAACCCGGACCGGTGGGAGACCTCTGTGATGACGGGTACCAGTGCGTTTAGTCCCCGTACCGTAGGAGTAAACCTGTCCCACGACTACCCGAAGCCCATGCATACAGGATGCACTACGACTCAGATGATATTTTAGCCGGTCCGTGGAGTGGTGCTCAGTATGACACCACAGACAAATTGTCCCTTCAGTATACCGAGTAATCACATTGACGACCGCGTGTTTTCTGTGCAGATGTGCGGCAAGGGAGTGGCGGCTGGGCAAATGTTGTCGACACAGGGGGCACTGTAACGAAGCCGGCTCACCTAAAACTAGCTTTTGCCTCGGCTGAAGAACATCTTGCCAGAGGTCCCAAACAGCTTGGAGCTGGGACCCCCATCGACTCAGACGGCGGCATGCCTTCTTGAGGGACTGAGCATTTTGTCGCACGTAAGCAATGGAAGCGACTGGACCCCGGAAATCATCGCGTGGCAGAGCGACGGAGACAGCTCGCAAGCTGTCGGCGAGAGTTTCACACCATGGAGTCGCGCGGTTCCAGGCCGCATCGAACAGCTCAAAGAGGGCAGGTGGGGCAGCCGTAACCAATTGGACAATAAGCCGAACCTGCGCCACAGTAGCAGCATGTCCAGGGGTGGTGAGGCCCAAAACAGCATACATCATCGGGCCTGTTAGAAAATGACCGAACTGCCATGACCCTATCAGCGTCCGGGCAGCTCTCTCAAAGAAGCCAGTGAGAGGGCTCCAGGCCCTTGCAGACCGGGCAACGGAGGTTGCGAGGGTAGCATATGCTGCTGGAAGAATCCGTCCTGACATCCACGATGTCTTAAGGACCCAGGGCAGGAAAGTACTGGAGAGCAAGCTGCGTCCATGTGCCCACGCGCTGCATGCCCAGCGGGAACAAAGCTCAACATCACGACGACCGGTGTCATGAGGTGTCTGGACAACACCAAGATACCGGTATTCAGGTGCAAGACGCAGAGTCAGGTCCCCGGAGAGCGCCAGCGAGGAATTACCCCCTAGCATCTCACCGCGAACTCGCTTGGCCTGTGGACCTCGAATATCTAAGACAGCCTCGGTCTTGCCAGCACCGAGATTAACCCGGAATTTAAGTGCCTGTAGGGTGGAGATGGCGATGGAGGCCAAGCGGGGAAAGCCATACTGAAGTGCGACTGGTGTGTCGAAGTCGGCAACAATCGCTAGGTCATCCGCCCAGCCAAGTTGCAGAACTTCGTCATCCGTGCCGAGAGCGGTCCCGATGGAATGGTGAGCGAGGCCTTCGGTAGCACAGACACGCCGGATGTGTCGGAGGGCCACAGAGAATAAAGCGCCAAAAATAACATCCGCGAGGCCATCCCCGGGCCGCGATCCTCTGGTAGCGGCATAAGTACGTTCCGAGGAAACAAGGCGCCAATGCGAACATTCGACACAGTCTTGCAACAAGTGTCGCTCCTCAACCGGCATTCCTAGAACCTCCAACGCGCCCGTTCGCAGTAACTCCAGCGCCAAGGGGGCAAGATGCTCACTACAGAGGCCCTCAGCAGGTTCAGAGAGTTCATCACCATTGAACACAAGGCGCCTACTAGCTTCATAGTAAGCGGCTTGTATATCAATGAAGAGCACGGCCAGGCTTCGGCACTCGGCATGGCTAAGTTCAGTGGCACACCTGTAGGCAGAGACAGCGAAACCGACGGGAATACCACGTCGGCCGCCGAGCTGAAACGGGGAATATCCCCGGAGGACAGATTGACCCACAGTGGAACGTAGGTGGCTATGCCACACCTTTGCCATACCATTTAGGAGGGCTATAGACCTATAATTTTGTGGCAGCGCCGCGGGCCCCTTCTTGTAGAGCGCGCATATGAGGGCCAGCTTGAAATGGAACGGTTCATGCCCCATCAGAGCAATCTGGGTGCAAACTTGCCAGAACCATTGGCCGGCGTAAGCCGGAAAGGCCCGCCACAGCTCGTTGAGTATGAGGTCGGGACCGGGAGCCTTAGAGGCTTGTTGACGACGGCACAGGTGTTCAAGCTGAAGCAAGGTAGGCAAAGCGGCCGGACATGCCGGCGCGGGGTGGTTGGCCCACGTCTCAAATTCTTGGGCGATTTGCTGTGGTGTGACACAACGTCCACCTTCCTGTGCCCGAAACTGCTCCTCAAGCTGGGCGTCGATATCGTAGCCTCCTGCTGCGAAGACTGCCCGTTTTTCCGCGGCCTTCCTCGACGCCCAACGAAGTTTAGTCAGCGCCTCCATCGGGCGGCCATCCGAGTGCCAAAGGTCGGTGGCCGCTTTAGTTAACATAAGGAAGTGGTTGGATTTGTCACGCCTGGCCAGGTCATGCACTTTCCGCGCAATCTTCTGCTCCTGACTTTGCATGACTGCGCAAAGACGTCCTGAGTCTCGTCGTGCTGCAACATGGGAGATACTGGTAGAGCCGCTTCTCCACGCAGTGAAGCAGGCTTGAAGGCAACACAGCATGTGAGTACGAGAGACCAGCCGAAGTTGATGGCGCCAATCACGAAGGTCAATCAACGCAACAACAGTAGCGGCGGATAAATAAGGTTGCCGCGGCACAAAGGGAGCGCGGGCTGGGAGCTTCTTCGCGAAATTGCGATACTGCTGCGAGAGCAGGTGCACACAATGAGCAGGACTGCAGACCGGGTTCAGCTGACGACGTAGTGATTGCCAGAGCTCACCGCCACAGGCTAAAACTTCCACGGCAGTACAACGGCGCGCGGTAGGAGGGCGTTTCTGGGCGCGGGGCGCATGCAAAGTAGCTTCCGCCCGAAGGGGAACGTGGTCACGAGTGGTATGGCCCAGGTCAAAGTCGAGGGCTTGACTGGTGGTCCTCACGTCCCAAGGCCCGGCTTGAAACAAGATGTGGTCGAGCCGCTTGCGCGTGCCGCCTGTATGTTCCCAGCTCCAGCCTGGGCCAATCTGAACTTCAGGGTGAGTCGAGGGCGCCACCAAACCGAGATGCACACAAAACTCCAAGAGGTGCATGTCATTCCGATCAGGCTCCCCAGGAGCTAGTAGGCTTCCGATGAGATGCTCTTCCTCATCGGTTGCAAAGAAATCCGCGTTCGCGTCAAGCCCAAGAAGCAGACCTTTGGACGAGGGCGCTCGCAGCACTGCTAGCTTCAGCTCCTGCCAAAAATCGCGGGCCTCGGAATCCGGGCGTTCCGCGTGCGGGGCGTGGGCCGAACAGACAGTAAGCGGCAACCTAGGATCGGCACAGGTCACCAGCATAATCCTGGGACTAGAATGGAGGATACGCCAGGACTGCAGAGTGAGTGGCGGGGTGACAACATTCGGCCGAATCCACACCTCGCAACCGAACTGGCCTTTGGAGTGTCCGGACCGCCAGGATAGCCAACCGCCTGTATTCCACCTTCCGGCACAACTACGAGCCTCCTGTATGCAAAGAACGTCACAGGGGATGGAGGAGGCCTGGTGGAGAAGATACTGGCGTCGGGCTGCATGGCCTGAGGGATTAAAGAGGTTGGGCCTAGTGTCCTTCATTGTCTGGACGTTGGCTGTTAGGATATTCAGGGCGACTGGCGCAGCTGGCTCAACAGAATGAGGCTCAACGGCGGTGGTAGCGGTGGCCTCCCGCTCAGAGACTTGTGTCGCCGGCTCGACCTGACCGGAGGAAGATGCGTAATCCGCCGGCACCGAAGTGCAATTCGAGAAGCACACGCATGGCTTCCCTGCAATAAGTCTGGCCTTCGGCACAAGCCACAGATAAGGTCCCAGGTCAGAGAGGACACTGCAGAGGGCAGGTGAAGAGGTCTCGGAGTCTCGCAACACCAAAGGGCAGGGTAGACGCAAGCCAGCAAGGGCATCGACCAGAGTGTTAACCATGACCCCAACATGGCTATGGACATGCCGAAAGACAGTGCTGACCCTACTTTGTACCGCCTGCCACAGGACACGTGTGTGCCTGGCGACGGTGTGATTAGCGGTACCATGACCAGCAGCAACCTGCAAGGCAGCGGCGTTGTCAACAGCCACAGTGACACTGACCGGAGAAGCGTGCATCCATGTTTGCCACTGGTCAAGGGCGGTCATACACCAAATGGCAGCGGCCTGAAGGGCAGTAAGCTCGCTGAGATAGGCATGCTGATGGCATGGGAGGTGTTCACGAGGAGAGAGCCAGGGAGTGGCAGGAAGCGCCATGGCGTCCCACCCTAACCTGTGCCAAGTGGACCCGAAATGAGCCCAAACTGCAAAGGCCCAGGAGCCACCATGGATGCCACTACCATCAGTAGAGATGAAAAGAGACCCGGGCACACCACCAGACCATTTCGGAAGAGAGCCCCATGCAGCATGATAAGAACGCGGGAATGTCACAGGCAAGCTGTCACGGAGAGGCCGTGCCCACCACAGACGATACAGTCGAGTCTGGAGGTCACAAACAGAAGTGAGATCACAAGTCCAAAGGTCCCCGTGTCGCTCCCAGCCAGGAGCGCCAAAAGCCAAGAGGTACTTCGAGAGTTGTGCAAGGCAACAGCAGAGCATATTACGGTGCATCCCCGCCGGGGAAAGAGCGGGGTTGTGCCGAGGAAGCCAGGGCAGTTCTTCAGCAATGACGAGTGGAGCGTCATAGAGCCATGCTTGGTGGAGCGCAATGTCAGTCAGGGCAGGCTGGCCCAGAAGAGGTAGCCAGACTCCAGCCACCGCGAAAGGGCAGGCTCGCCTAGACAACCAGCATACGGTCAGTGCCAGCAGGTGACTGGGACGTCGACGGAATGCCGTATTATGCTCGTCCTCGGCCATATTGAAGATCGTATCCCCATCTCTCAAGGGTGGCAGCTCAGGCGACTCGACACCCTGCCCTAGAAGGGAGAGGCGGGCGGGGGACGAGCCGACCAATTGTGAGAGAGAGTATCGGCTAGAAGACGAGGAGACGGTAACACACTCACCGCGAAGGTGCATATCATTACACGTTTCATACACAATGTTGCAATGTCCCTGGCTTTCGGCACATGGGCACAGTGCAACTTTGTCGGTGTGGGCCCATGGAACAGGAACCCATCTACCTGGGAACTTAACTCCAAATCGACCTGTAAAGGTCTGCTCGGAGGACACCCAGCGAGCAGGCGGTGGCATAACAGTTGCAGAGGGAGGCCTCCCAACCCGCCAAACAAGGAGCGGCAGCTCACAGTGCACCACAAAATCATGGCTCCAGATTGCAGCGTAACGCACATGCTCCGGCGAGAAGAACGTCGGCAGCTCGTGAGTCGCAGCCGTGCCACACTGGAAGGCTAATATGACATCCCCCGTCCGCCAATCTATTGCGCCACGTGCAGGGTCATCCTTTGGTCTAGCGGCAACGGGGGGGTGAACGGAGAGAACAGGAACTGGCGTCATGCGGCGAAGATAGGCAAGGAGCCATTCCAAATCAGTGCGCCGCGGGATAAGGACAGCCAGCTGCCAGCCCGGCGAGACTGCAGCAACGCACACCAAATCGCCACCAGAAGGTATGGGCATATAAACCGCTGTATACGGCCAAATTGCCGGCCATACCGGCATAAGCTCCCCGTACCAGTACGGCTCCGTACTGGAAAGGGAAATGCGCAGATCCTCGACAGGGGTGTCTGGCGAAACCTCGACCTCGTCACCTTCTCCACAAAAGGGGGAAAGAAGCCTAGCACGAGTGCATTGCGCGACAGAGTCGCCACATACACGCGATTGCTGTGGAACACGCCAAGGGTGTTTACCAATGGGCACAGGTGGTAGTTGCTGTTGCTCGGCCGGCGGTACAACCATGGCGCTAACAGCCGGCAGCGCGGCCAGGTACCCAGGCAGGTGTCGAGTACCCAAGGCAGCGAGGGCAATAACATAGTAGGGGTCAACACCATATCTCTCCCCTTGTGCGTCTTGCCCGACTGTATCGGGCATGGAGGGAACAGCAGCGCCCTCAGTGATGGAGATCATTCCCACAAGACCGAGAAGCGCCCAACAGGGACGCCGCATGAGACCGGCAACATTTGCAGAGAGCAGGCTATAATGGAAGGCGCGGCGGAGTATACGGGGGACCATAATGTCACCATTCCGCGGCCAAGTTACAACCACTCTCGCCTGCAAATCCGGTCGGAGCTGCCAATCATCAGAAACTCGATTCAGGGCGGTGCGCTCGGCCGAGGGGTCCAACATCAGCCGCCGGCAAACCGTGGCAGTGGAGTCATACGGCTGTGAGAGCAGGACATGCACAGCCTGCGGCTCCGGCTGCTCAACGAAGCTGACATGATGCTCGGGAAGGTAAGCAGCCGGCACCCATCGCCCCTCAGCCAGGGGCCTGCCGTCAGTGCTAAAATGAAGCCACCGAGGCGACCATAAAGCTCCGTCAGGGATCCAGTGCCGTGAGTGACAGCTATTGCCATCCCCATCAGTGCTCCAAACTGACACCCAACCTCCAGAGCGTACCAAAAAGGGCATGTGCCACACATTTAAGTGAGGCAGGTGCTGGAGGTCAGGAATTAGGACGGCCTCATGTTGACGACTATAAGGGTGCCAAGGGCCTGCTTCAAGCTCAAAGGTATCCCCGTGTCGCAGACGAACAGTTTCGTCTTCATACCCACCGATGCGCTTAAGTGCTGGCGGCACAAGGGCGCGCATGCCAGGCGCCCCAGTAAGCGACACGAAATAGTCCGATATTTGGCGCAAAGTAATGCAGGAAGGCAACAGGACAGCCCGGCTGGTGCCGGCAGTGTGTAAGAGCACAGCTACAAGAGGGGCCGGAGGGAGTGGCAGGATCACCGTAAAGTGTTCGACATGACTACCTCCAAGAGGTAGAATGCCCACGGCCCAGTTACCCGAGTCGCGGTGAACAACCCGCATGATCTGCTGTGACTCCATGGTACGGGTGTATGGCACCGGGGGACCCCAGCCGCGGAAGGGACACAAGACCTGTAGGTGGCACTCGCTGCGAGTGGCAACCAGGCTCATTTGGTGCCGGCGCTCAGGCCGCCAATAACCGATACGGGGACTCGGACAACGAGAAGTGTCTTCCCTGTGCGGCGAACGGGAGCGTCCATGAAGATGCGGAGCTCCGGAGCGGGATGTCGCGAGAACACTCGTGGCGAGCACACTTACCATGCAGCCGACTCGGGACACAGCTGCTCCTAGGCATGGGATCCATAGCAGCGGCCAGCTAGGCAAGCGTATAGCAGCCGCACTTCGCAAATCTGGCCAAGCCGCGTCCTCCACCTGTGCCAGGGGGCCAGTAACAACCACATCACCGTCACGAAGTTCAAGAGGGGCATGAGCGCCAATATGAAAGTTACCAAGCACCCTCACACCCCGGCAGCTGTCAGCCGTACCATGCATAATATCAAACGGAGTGACCTGCCGATCAAGGGTGACACAGATGACGCCACTGCTATCCTCGAACAGCACATTAGCACATTGCTCTTCGTCAGAGACTTGTACAAAATGCGGCAGCCTGCACGGGGTCCACCGGACCGGTGCCCAGCGTCCAGGGTGACTGGTTCGGAATTCACCGGAAAACGTCCCCTCTGCCGGATCCCAGCCTTCCCCAGCAGCGACGCAGACAAGAATAGGGGGGCGGATGCGCGGCGTCCAGATTCGGATGAACGCGGGCACCTGCAAGACAAGTCTGCGAGTCCACAGGACATTATTCTTAAGCTCAGCAGAGTTGCGAATGAGATGCTTGCCAGCTTCCATACCGGTAAGAGAGACATCAAGCACATCGCCATCACGAAGCAGGCAGGGCATTTCAGACTGAGTGTTAACTTGGGCTGGAAGTCCTAACGGGAGCTCGAGCTTCAGTATATCCCACCCAGTCAAATACCCAACTGTTTGCCGCAGTCTTGCCGCTGAGAGGCGGGCCGGTAGGACCAATGCTCTGGACCCGAGGTGACTATGGGCAACAACACAGACCAACGCTCCGGCGATGTGTGCACGTGGCACAAACCAGAGTCTGTCCGCGCTGAGGCTCGGCCAGATTGGCATCAACTCGTGCGGACGGCCTGGTTCCGCATAATGATCCCATACATCATGCAGCACAACAGAAGCTGGTGTCTGGTACAATCCTTGAGGTCCCCGCCAAGGGCATAAAAGCGACATTCTGCAGCAGCGATCCCGGCAGACACCACGTAGAGTGCGACGCTCGTGAGTTTCCCGCCAGGGGAAATGACTGACAGACAGTCTGGGGGCAGGCACCCCGTCAGGTGCTGGAGGTAGAATGTGTACACCCCCTACCCTTCCCGCGAGAAGCAGAGGCATTAAAAGAGGCGCAACGCGAGATCCAAAGAAGCCCAAGAAGAAAACTTGCCAAAGTGCAGGCCGGGTCGTGCGTCCTAACGAAGTTGCCGGGGTAGGAGGGGGAGGACCGAAGGGCCCCATGTCGGCATGCAGACAATCGCCGTCCCTGAAAGTGACAGTGCCCCCAATACCCCGGGAGACACTGTAGGGCTCGCGCAGACGGCCCTGGCGACCGTGAAGAGCAATGCGCCGGTACGGATTACCCTGCCAAGCACGTGTCAAGCAAAGGGCCTGCAGAGTGGAGCCGGAGCGCAGGACCACAGATGCCAGATTTGAGTCAGCTGCCGCAGGAATGAGATGAACACTAGCCTGATCAGGTTGTGGCTGCAGGCTGACAAGAGGTTGCCATCCTCTGCGCGCAGAAAAGTCAGAAAGGACGGAGCGCAGCGCCTGAGGGGAGGGAATAGCCTCCGACATAACCTTACATTGAGAGCGGCTAGTGAACGGGTTATGTATAGTGAACGGGCAGCCAGCAGGGACAAAGGGGTTCGCTGGGCACTCGGTATCCACGTCGCTCAGGCAGGCAGCGACAGTTCGCTGCAGCCGAGGAATGGCACAGAGGTCAAATGTGCTGATCAGTGGTTCGTAATCACCGCGAAGAGGGGCGGATGTATGAGCAAGCGATGAGTCGCTTGTACGCTGGATAATCCCAACCCGTGGGTCGATGCCATGCTCAACAGTTCCAGTGGGTGTCGGTGCCTGCAAATCAGTCAGAGCTGGCGAACTCGGTTCAGTCGGCCCATCGGGAGCCTCATCATCCGACTCATCAGCAAGAACACACGACGGGGAGAAGGCAACCAGACCGTACAAGAGGATGTTGCGATGTGCCGCGCCAGAGAACCTGACAAGGAACAGAAGCACTACCCGAGATAGCACTGATTGACCACGACAGCCTAGCGCGGAGGAGTCGGCGTCAGCAGGAGTGCCGCCGTTGGCATGTTGGGGACCTAAAGGTTCACAGTGTTCTGCCAATGCTGCGGCAGCAACTTGACATTTCTCGATTGCCTGTTCCAAACCTCCTAAAAGGTGTTGCATGTAGGCCAGCGAAGCACGCAACTCCTCGCTGACCGGTGGCGCGACCAAAGACTCAGTCCGTCCTTCCTGGATCGGAGTTTCGTGTCTAGGGCCCAAGCAGAGATTATACTCAAATTGAGGGATCCATGGGAGTTCAGCAGGCGAGTCCCACACCGTAGCCTGAGAGCTAGAAGAGGGTCGAGCACCTGTGCGCACCAGATGTACAATAGTGCCATGCGGAGGTGCAACTAGCTCGGAGCCATAAGCAAACACGCGACTATTATGCTGTATCCCAAAAGCTCCTTGAAGGAAGCTGGGAGACAGGAATGCTTCATGTGCCTCCTGGGCTAGATATTGCCAGTCCACTTGGCCTGCAGTGGCACAGATTACAGACCCTCGCCCACGATAGTGCAAAAGCCAAAAGACAAACGGAGGACATAGACCGGTTGGGTAATGAATAATGTGGGCCGCATCCCCGCACTGCCGCGGGAGTGTCCAATCGAAGACTCCATCGCCACGTACACCTCTGTGGGTGGCGGCTACTGCCGCAGCAAGCCGAACTGGGTTAGGCTCACTGGTGTACGGAACGACGACCGGGGCCGCCAGCGTGTGAGTCCATACTCGAGTCTGGCGAGGGGCCTCTTGCTGCGCTCCCCATTGGGCCTGGGTGCGCGCCGGTACAACCTGACCTTGCATCATGGCGTGACAAGGAGTTGTAATAAGGAGTGCGAAACCAAGAAACGGCAGTGCACGCGGGAATGCCCCTGAAACAGAACCGAGGCTAGCTTCAATAAGGACTAAACCAGCGGCAGTGAGGTACCCATACACTTTAGTGAGCGGGGCGGCAGTCACACCGCGGGCCCCTTGTGGCAAATTGTACAGTGACGCTACCTCTGGCGTGGAGGTCAGGCTGGTAGCCTGCCCATGTGAGTTGAGTGTGACAACCGCGCGGCGATTTTCTTCCACCCAGGTAGTCACCGGGCGTAGCAGCTCACGTGAGATGCCATCGCGCACAATCCACCATCTACCGCTGGCAGGTGGGACCGAGATAATGTCAACTACAGTGCTTTGCGTGTCAAATGCAACATAGAGGACGCGTCGTAGGGGGTCGTGTCCAGCAGCCAGAAGCTTCGCGTGAAGCACAGCAGCCGGATCGGCGCGCAGGAAGTCAAAGAGGGAGGGCCCTTGGAACGGGTTCCAGAGTTGCACGCGTACCAACTCCTGAGGGGAGTGGGAGGCAAAGTAAGCAGCCAAGGACTCTGGATTGACAGTGAAGTGGGTACTCTGGCACGAAAGCTCATGACACCAGGCCACGGGACAGCTGAGAGTCGAGTTTTCCATAGCGGTGAGACCCTCAGACGCACTAGAGCTGTGCAGCACCGATGGCGTATCTGAGGAGCCGGCATCACTAACGGCCCAGGCCAACGGGAGGAACAGGAAAACACCGACGCCAGTAGAGCAAGCATCATGACCAGCGAGCAAAAGGAATAGCACAGGAGACCACCAGCGGCTCAGTTGTCTATGACCCGAGGATGGCTGCGCCTCTGCCTGGGCCTGCCGAGAGTCGGGCGCATATAGACATTCAAGGTAGGGATCACTGCCGCTATGCATGACATGCCCACACTGTCCGGAAAGTGAACTAACATCATCAGGCCACATCCAAAATTGATGGGCTCCGTGGATAACTGGTCCCTGGAAGGTCCCAGTAAGAAAGACCGGCGACATCCAGAACCTCATCCCAGCTCAGACCAACTGTGCAGGCGGCACGAACCCAGTTACCGAGACGGAGGGCCCAAATATGTCTGCCCGCAACACACGGGATTGTGCACCTGACCTGCATATGCGGACATTCTAGATGGAAAAGGGTTCCCTCCGCGCCGTGCCTTTCATCAAAGGAGCAGCCATCAGCTTTGCGTGGCACCGGCATTGCAGAGGAGAACAACGGTGAGGCTTGCATTGGCCAAAAGGCGGCAGAGGTCTGAGTGGTGGCATGCCTGGTGAGGGCCGTGCTATCCGGACGCCAGTGAATACCGAGATGCTCAGCAGCGATAACAAGATCGTACTCAGGCACAGAACTAGCTACCGGTGGACGCCAGCCGGCACCCAAAGCACGGCAGATGTCGATGCCTAAAGTGACAACACCGATCGGTGCGCCTCCACCAGCCAGGCCTGTGGAGGCCTGCCAGCAGGAAACACAAACCGGTCCACGCGCAAGAATGTCATTCCAAAAGAGTGAACCGGGCCGCCAAGGTTCTCGGAGTACTTCGCAATCCAGATCTGCAAGTCCCGTTGAATCGACCACATGGACAATGGTGTCCATAACAGAATCAGCTAAGTCAATCAGGCCCACAGCCAACGTACTTTTGCCACGGCGTGGCAAACAATAGACAGGTACCGAGACGTCGAGGTCAAGCTTCAACAGGCGAGTACCAAGACAACGCTGCCGGCCGAGCCACACGACCAAGGCCCTTTCAAGATCGCCCGTCTCAACACCAGTCGGAACCCTTAAACGGATAACACCCATGTCGACAGATGCAATATAAACAAGCTGTGTCCCAACATCAGGCACAGGCGGAAGCGTGAACCGCGGAACAAAGAATTGCGGTGTCTGGCAACTGGCCGTTGAGTCATCAAACACTTTTATAACATCACCACTCCGGACTGGTGTGCGAATATCCTCAGGGACACGGAAACACCGATCTGGGCAGAGCAACTGCAAGGCAGAAAGAAGAGAAACGCCGAAGCGCTGTCTGGACACATCCAAGCACAGATACTCACGCCCAGTATCCACCACAACCGTGACCAGTGCTGGGTCTGAGACGGTGGCAACCAGATGTATTGCTCGGTCAGGGGGTAGCGGATCCCATAAGACACAGTCATGCCGACCCAGAGCCACCTTAGCCTCAAAGAGACGTTCCCGCAGGACGGTAGGTGCCGAAGACCCTGGGAGGAAGAAGCAACTCCAATCAGCAGGGCTCCAAATGCAGAAACGGAATTCAGGCAGCCCGGCCTGGGCATCGAAGACAATCCCAAGAGTTTCCCGTGCATCAAGCAGGGACCAGCTTCTGCCGACTGTAGAGTGCTCTTCCAGAGAGGCAAGGCTGGGATGGTTCCGCACAAGCCGCCAAGGCCGGCCTTCATGGGCATCATTCATGGGCTCCCGAGTAACCGGGTCTTGCATCGCAACGGCAACAAGGATCGACAGGGACAGCACGAGGGCACGCGGCTTCACGAGGAAGAGCAGACCACCTATCACATTGCCGACCTTAAACGCCTGTAGCCTAGACCCGCCAGAGTGTACTTCTTGAGAGGATTCAAGAGTACCAATTTCTGATGGCTGGGCCTCTTCCTCCCCGGCTTGCACATGAAGGTCACGATACCCTGCCGCAAGATTGCTGTGACGGATAAGGGCAACGATGTGAGCAGGCGGGGCAGCAGAAAGCGGCAAGAAGGGGTCCACGACATGCTCCCTATGCAGGACCTGTACCCGTCCCTGGGCTAGGCTGGCCGCCAGGGGCTGGGCAGCATTGGGTTCGCCATGTCGTTGTATCGCGAGTGTAATTCGTTCAGCTGGTGTAGCCCCTTGACGTACCTGTATTGCATAAACCCCGCCATCAACTGGGCGAAGATCAACAACACCTAAAACCTCGCCTTCTTCGCAATATGCCGCCACATATTGAACAGCTGGCATGCAAGCCAAAGGCGGCAGCAGTCGAGCAAAGCAGAGACGACCCTGCGACCTAATCTGCAAATCGGCAGCAACAGCTCCAAGTGCAGCAGACCTAAGGGTAAGGTGGTCGGCGTATGAGGGTAAACAAGCGTACGTATGCCCGTGGGGATGCAATATCACCGCGTTAGCTCCACTCAGTTCGTGATAGGCCAGTTCCCCGGTATGAGGCAACGACAGGCTTGTGCTAAAGCGATCTTCCAGCGTATAGGGACGATCTTCCACCTCAGCAGAACAAGTAAGAGACGCCTGAGGAACCTGGTGCATCGGCCACACTTGAAATGCATCGCCGTACGGCAACAACAGCAGCCTGGCAGTGGGGTGAAACCATCCTTGACTGGTGCGGCATAATGTGACCGGGCAAGGGCCTAACTGCTGTGTGGTAATAGCCTGGCTAGCAACCTCCCCACAAGACATGCATCGCTGTGCCAATTGCAGTCTGACAGCACCACCTAAGGGGCGAAGGTCAACCGGAACTAGGGTCTGATCCCACGGCAACTGTATCGGCGAGAGCACGTATTGTTCCGGAGGCAAAGAGGGAAGAGCCTCGACAAGACGACGCAAGCACCAGTCCGAAACGGCAAGACCGTAAGCCGAGCAGACCATCCTGTGTAGGAGCTGACCATGAGCTCTGTCATCAGAAATGAGAACAGTAGGCTGTTCGGCAGCCTGCGGCCGATACACACAGATTGTGCGCAGAGCCTGAGGTCCGGCTCGCAACAGCGGCTCAACCAACGGCGTGTTGGGGGTCCTCACCGGCTGTAGATCGTGGATATTGGCCACGGGCTGAACACTGCTAGTGGTGAAAACGGGCTGACCCTGAAGGGTACTCTGCTGCCATATTTGGACCCCATTACAAGGAAAGACCAACAGCCAGAGCATCAAATAAGACCGCAAGTGTGACTTGCCTTTCCCAGCCGACCCCAAGTAAGGAAGGCAAGATATTCGAGACCTGCGGCTACAACTCTCAATCAGCCTCGGAACGCCGTGCCGTGAAGCCTCCACTGACGACAGAAAACGACGACGAGAACTGTACAGAAAAATGTGCCGAACTATGAGCACTGGCAACCCAATCTGTACATTCCACGACACGCCTTCTAACTGAATAGGCTTCCAGCTGAGAGGTCTCCGCGACGAAGGGTGCTGATAAAACCGGCCTCTCGGCCGAGCTCCAGGATACTGATACGGGACCAGCGCAAGGATCGCACACATTCCAGCGCCAAGCCACCTTAGAATAATTCCGGTACACCATCGTCCGGAATCTGCAGAAGAGCTGGGCAGCGCTGTGAAAGTAAAGCCGTCATCACTGGTGAAGTGGAGGGCACGACCGCGATGTGTCCTCTGGCTAAGGTCCCATGTTCGGCAACCGCTGCAGGGTATAGCCACTCCTGAGCTGTGGAAGGCGCGTATGAGAAGGGATCCAAAAGATTCCCCACTGTAACCTGCGCGAGCAACAAGGTGCCCTGCCGGACACCACTGAGAGCACTGGGGCATAGCCGAAGACGGTTCAAGAGCTCCTGCAACCTCACACACAGAGAAAGAGTGGCGCCACTGTTGGTCGGATCGGCGAGGGCCACCATCGCGTCCCAGACTTCCTCTGCTGCCGCCAGGAGTTCGGCACGATCTTCGGGGCATTGGTCGTGGAGGGGCAAGACGGCATCCTGTTGGGCGTCCCGAATGATCTCCCCGACTTGCATGGAACCTTGCTCTGTGGCAAACTGTAGGAGCTGAAACCATGCCGTTTCCCATGTCAAGGGGGAAACCACTGCGGGTCGTGTAGTATCCACACCCTCTTCGATGCGCGTTTGCTGTAGACGCTGCGTGCCTTCCGGGGTCGTGCCTGTCGCACTGGCTGACCATGGGGGCCCCACGACCTCTTCTCGTCGGGGACTCTTGGAAGGCCTGCTGGCATCTGCATCGTTGCGGCGTCGCCATCGCTTGGCTCGGAGCGGAGCTGCCTCGGCAGCTGTGCTTGACTCCATCGCTGCATCGGGCAACGGAGCGGTTGCCTCTGGCAAAGGCCGCGGCGGCGAGTCCCCCAACACAGCGGCGTGCCCCGGGTCCGCAACCATACTGGGCATACCTCGGCCACTTCCTCCACGAGAAGGTTCCAGCACAGGAGCTGCCATCACTGCACCAACCGTCCCAAAGCTGATCTCTGAGATCGTATCCGCACTTCGGGTGACAGGGTCCACAGCGCTGAATGCTCGCAGAGAGGCGGCCATACGCAACATCTCTTGCTCCTGGGGATATGGCCACACTGGCTTCCCGATAGCTTCTAGTGCAGCTGCGACTTGTTCCTCCGTGGTAAGCGACGGCTGAGCTTCCAGGGCGGTCTGCATGTCCCGACAGGCCTCCGCGAGATCCGCATCCACCTTGTCTCCCAAGGCCCGGACCCGCTGCACAAGTCCAGCCAGATGCAACCCTATAGTGTTCATCCAGGTAGACAGGGCAGCGCGAAGCTCCTCTTTCGCTCGAAGATTGCCGTTGAGCCGCTTTGAGAGTTTTCCCACTGCCGACGCTCTTCTCTGTGCCTGCTGTTCCACAGTGAGGTCGGCGGGTACAGCCGCTGGCGAATGCCATAGGTCCTGTGTCGAGCGGGATGTAATTGCTTGCAGGCATGTGACCATGGCGGGCGGTAAAGCGAATTCGATCTTGGATGTTTGAGGAAAGTCGCTGCCCTTGCCTTTGCCTTTGCTCTGTGCTTTCGTACCTGCTTTGTCTGCGGCTGGCTTGGGCGCCATGCTGCCGTGATGGGCGTCGAGAAGTGCCCGATCTCCCGGCAGTTCTCGCCCCAAATGTAATCGCTTGCGGGCCTTGGAGCGCGCTCGTCGCTGGCGCCTGTGCCAGCTCGGCGACGGGAGACGCTGCTGTCTTCCCGTAGCTGGAGGGGGCTCCACTGCCCCAGATAGTCAAAACCAGTCCCAATATTACCAAGGGGACCAACAAGAGGTAGGGGCGAGGCCGCCACATAAATATGCTACCACCACTCCCAGATGCACCGCCACCAACCGTCGGCGAGGGTCGCAGCGACAGCGGGGGCAGGGAAGGGCGCCTCCAAACAGAAGGCCGTTCGCGGGCGTCGGCAAAGTAAATTGCAGCGAAGCCCGGAAACCCCGAAGGGCTGATAGAGGGAGAGCGCCTCCCAGAAAACTCCACCCAGGAGTAAAGGCCCCACACCGGTGGAGGCCCTGCGCGGTGCGATGGCGCGCCGCTTGGGTTGGGAAGGACAGAAAAGTACCCGGAACAGCTATTCGCCGACCCGGTCCTCCTTCTGCTCGGGCCACAACGCCTTAAACCCTAAACCCTCAATCCCTAAACCCTAAATCCCTAAATCCCTGGACCCTAAACCCCAAACTCCTTATCCCTAAATTCCGTCAGAGTCCCGAAGTGCACGGATCGTTTTTTCCAGCGCGCCGCAGGGGCTCCGCGCTGAGGGCCTGTGCAGGGGTGCGAACTGTGGGTTCCCTCGAAGGAACCCTGGGCGACTATTAGGTTAGTAGGGTTTAGGGGCTCGGGGTTTAGGGCTAAAGGCTTAGGGGTTTAGGGTTTAGGGCTTAAGGCTTAGGGGTTTAGGGTTTAGGCCTTAAGGCTTAGGGGTTTAGGGTTTAGGGCTTAAGGCTTAGGGGTTTAGGGTTTAGGGCTTAGGGTTTAGGGTTTCGAGTCTGGGGTTTAGGGTTGCAAGGTTGCTATAAGGCCGACTTAAAGGGGACCTTTTACTTTTAGGGTTACTATACAGCTACTAGAAGAGATGCTAAAGGCTACCGGGCTATTCTATGACGGTTCCTGAGACAGCCACTACAACGGATACTTTAAAGGATGGATTACAAAGCCTTTGAGCGTTTCAGGGCTTGAAGTCTGGTTTCCCCCCTAAACCCTAAACCCTAAACCCCTAAACCCCTAAAACCCTAAACCCCTAAACCCCTAAACCCTAAACCCCTAACCCCTAAACCCTAAAACCCTAAACCCCTAAACCCTCCCTTTTTGGGTTTCGGGTTTTGGGCCCGGAGGCTGAGCCTTCCCAGTGTTTCTCTAATGTTAATGGGTTCGTCCTTGGGGACAAAAGGATCCTTGAAACGTAGGGGCCCTGTGCCCTTACCCTTAGCATCGAAGGACTCATATTTTAAGGCTATTTTGGGCCCAAAGACCCTATTGCATAAGGCTTTTGGGCTATGTTGATGCTATAGTATAGATAACCCTAAACCCTAAACCCTAAACCGTGAGGATTAAGGATAGTGCACCGGGGCCTATAGGGGCTCCTAGCTAGAGCTTGCAGACAGGCTTCCTGGGTGTGGGTACGTACCCATAGGCGCGTAAGTAGTTCCTTTTTGTGGTCTATATTCTGAATCCTATAAGGTAATCCCAAAAAGGAACTACTTAGGGGCTTATGGGTAGACCCTAAATCCTAAACCCTAAACCATGTAGGTACTTGGGACTGTTAGGGTAGGTACGCGGAGCTCTATCCAGAGATCCCAATACCCCTTAATTAAGGAATATACCTTAAATCATAATATTAAGGCCCCTATAATTTAAGGCATATATTCTTAACTAAGGGGTATTGGGCTCTCTGGGTAGCTCTTGGCCCTAAACCCTAAACCCTAAACCCTAAACCTTCACCAAGGAACATCGCCGGAACACCCTTCCTGGCGAAGCGCCTCGTTTTCAGCTTCGGGTTCCTTATTCAAGGGATCTATAGGGTTCCTTAAAGGGGTTTAGGGGTTTTAGGGTTGTGGGGTTTTGGGTTTTAGGGGTTTTTGGGGTTTAGGGGTTAAGGGGTTTAGGGGGTTTAGGGTTTAGGAAGTTAGGGTTGAGTTACTGGTTCAGGGTTTGGGGTCTCAGGGTTTCGGGTTAAGGGTTTGGCTTTTTTCAACACACCTAAACTCCAAAGAACCTACCTTCGAGGCTTCCTTACTATGAGTTCGTTTATATGTCCTTAAAAGGTAGGTTATTTCGGGTCCAGGAAACTTAAACCATGAACTCTCATTCCTTGAGGTCTTGTAAAGGTAGAGGTGTAGGTGTGTGTTTAGGGTTTAGGGTTTAAGTAAGTAAGTGTGTGTGTGTGTGGGCTTCAGGTGTCACAGGGCATGGGCTCGTTCATGTATCTCTTCTTTCTGGGTCGTCATGAGGTAGGAGTTCGGTAAGCTTAGAGGATTAGAGTATACATGCTTAGAGTTTAGGGTTTTCGTTTTTTTTGTGGGTTCGGATTTGGGTTTAGGGTTTAAGTTTAAGGCTGCTTCCCTGTAAGGAAGATGCCCTGCTTTCTTGAAGCGCCTTAATATGAGGATCCTAAACCCTAAACGCTAAAACCTAAACCCTAAACCCTAAACCCTAAAGCATCGACATTGTGGACCTGAAGCCTCTGCCCAGGAGCCCCTATGTTTTTTTTGAGTAGTACCCCTTTTTGCCCTCTTTTATTTT
>CAJNJA010065908.1:0-22888 GCA_905231915.1 Symbiodinium necroappetens
AGTAGTAGCAGTCGTCGTGGTGGTGGTAGTAGTAGTAGTAGCAGTAGTAGTAGTAGTAGTAGTAGTAGTAGTAGTGGTAGTGGTAGTGGTAGTGGTAGTGGTAGTGGTATGAGTAGTAGGAGTAGTCCTAGTAGTGGTGGTGCTGGTGTTGGTGATGTTATGAAAGCTGATACATTTGCTAAATGATAAGGACAATACGTGCAACGATACACAGGATGAATAATCGCGATAGAAAACATGGCGATGGTGTTTTCATGACTCTGCCTCGGCGAGGTTCACCATCCATTCCTTGTGGAAGTTTGTTCGTCGCTCAACGACACCCAGGGCTGACCATCGGTGACGGATGTGGAGCAAATCCTGCCAATAGGGACTTTAGGCCTTCGACCTCTTTCCTGTCTCGCGGGAGCTTGCTGCTTGACGACTCACGAAACATGAACGAGCTTCTCAAGCATGGACTAGAAACCTGGATGGAAGCATTGAGCGCAGAGAGTCGGGCTTGCAGCCCTTCGTGATGCATCAAGGTGTTCATGGCAGCACCCAAGGCGACCATAAAGGGAATCCACAGTTTCTGGTCCAATGCGCCCAGGACTGTGCCCAAAACCGAGGATAAGACAATGAGCGCTTCATACAAAGCCACTCGATGAGACAATCGGGGTGCCAGGGCCTGCCAGTACTGTAGCTTGGTCTTGACCCTTTCTTCGAAATACTCCTCGACGGATATCGTGGTCTTCCCGCTTGAAGGAAATACTGCTGCAGAGCTGAGGTGTTCATCGTCTTCTTCGAGAAGCGGGCTGCGTTCCGCTGATCCGCGGGACTCTTCTTCGAGCCTCCGAGATGTCAAGTGCACTGAGGCGAACAAGCAGTGACAGGCTTGGATGGCTCGTTCAAACTAGTAACTAAATGTGAAGGCTTAGACTCGTCAGGATTCGCTCCCCATCCTTTGTGAAGCAACAGAGATTTCCATCGAGGTCCAACGTCTACTCCATTCATAATTCTTCAGATGAAGATGTCTCAGATTAGATCTGCTGATGTCGAGTGCTGGTTAAGAGAAGAGAGACAGCGATGCCGCTGCCAATTTGGTGTCGTACAGGCTGGTACATGTGCACTACACTTTCACAAGCAACTGTGTTCAAGCCTCTTCGGCACGAGCCTGCGCCAGATCGCAATACGAAAGAGGAGACGACTTAGGTCTCGAATGGCCTATGGGTACAACCTCCTTGCCAAAGTGAGACACGGGAGATCGAAAGCGAATGACAAGAACAAGAGGTGCCTGATTTTCTTCCACAACTAGGTACCACGCCCCAATCCGAAGAAAGGGTTTACGGTGCAGTATCAACTGCCCGAGAGTAAGTCCAAGCCGAGCTGCGTGCAGCTTCCAAACATCGCATCAATGCCATTCCCGCTCGTGGAAGGTACGTGAAGCGTGTCGTGATGAAATTCTGGTGCGAGGCTACCTGGACACCAAACCTATAGAACAAGTGTTGTTGGGTCTGGGCCACGGGCCTCAACGGGAAAACTTCCACAGTTTAAGCCTTTAAGCAAGCAGCTGTAAATAGAAGACACCTTGGACGCAAGCAAGACGGTGTGCTCCTGCTCCTCTGGTAGCTGCATCGAGCCATAGTCTTCGACCTGAACTCGGAATCTCATGATCTCTGACTCAACCTGTGCGGCAGCCAGATATACGGCTCCCCATTTTGACATGTACCGAAGTCGCGAAAGCAACGTAAAGGCAAGGCCACTGAGAGCAGGCATCAGGATCAATGCCATATCCCCCACCCACTGCAGGAACGATTCCTGATCAGTCCCCATTTGCGTGTCTAGCCAGGCACTCCAAGCGGCAATCATAGTGGCAAGCAAGGAGAGAGTCACACCACCAACTGCCATCAGATTCGAACGCGATGCAAAGCGGTTTGCATTGAATCGCAGTTGCCGATGTAAGTCGCTAGCCTCTGCCAGGCTCCTTGCACGCAGATCATCTTCACCAAGCCTTGTAGCACCACCGCATGTGCCAGCAAAACAAGCGCTGATTTTGTCCAAGACCTTGTCGGGCTTGTCTTGGAAGGCATCCACGACAACAAAGGATTGGGACAGTCGATGCCAATCTTTCCGCAGAAGGGTTGTGATCGAAGCAAAAAGCTTGGTATTTACCCAGCTGTTCTCCTTGAGATTCTGAAGGGTCTGACTCCCCAGTCGTTCGTGCAAACACTGAATCACATCTCCAGCAGTGCGAGCACGTGGCTCCAGAGGTCGCTGGCCAAACCCGTGTGCTTAAAGAGAATGGCCGGCCTCCCTGCATCCAAAGAGGAAAAAATCATATCACTCATGGAGCCGCTCCGTATGGCTCCAGAGCTGTACACGCTCCCCTGTGGCCCAAGCCAGTCCAGGTCAAAGCAAACGGCCGAATCCCCGAAATTCCCGGATCCTTTGCAGAAGATGTAATGAGTGGCTGCACGGAAGAACCACCTCCCATAGTGGGATCTCCAGAGAGTGTCCCGTTTCGCCGCCTCTGTGGCGGCCATGTCTTCTGGAACCGGCCAGAGGTTCGTAGATTCTGGGAAGAGGTCTGGGGGCAAATCGACGATTGGCAGCTTCTGCAAGGTCTCTTCTTGGTGCACAACATCCACATTCTCTTCCAGCTTCCTCCAGGCTTCTTCTTGGTAGTCGTGCTTGCCGTCCCGGAACTTGCAACCTTCTTTGAGCGCCGAGTCCACAAACATGAGAATTACGGGCCTGAACTTGGTCCTCGCAAGGGCGGCCTCCAGAATGTAATACAACTGGCCAATGTTGCTCTGATCAAACAGGAGCCAGCTGTTCGTTTTTGAGCATGCCTCCGTCAGGGCGACCATATCTTCGACAAGCCGATCGAACAAGCTCGTTCCGATGGTTCTTTGCCTTCGCTGCTTAGGAGATTCTTGAAAGGGCAGCCGTCATGAAGGGGCGCATTCAGGAAACTGTCGAATACAGGGGGCCTTAAAAATCAGAACAGTTTCTGAGGTATCTTCATTATATTGCTAGCTATTTCGCAGTGCCCCAAGCGCTACGTGCACAATGTCTGTGACTGCTGACTATGCTAGAGCCGCGAGGTTGTTTGTAAGGAATGTCGCTCACTTGAAAAACCTCTTACTGTCGCTGTTGCAATGATGTTGTTTCGCTCATACACGGTTGTGGTTGGAGTTGTGGTTGCTGTTGCTGCTGGTATTGGTGGTGGTGTTTCTGTAGCTGTTGCGGTTGCCGTTGCTGTTGCTGTTGCTGTTGCTCGTGCTGTTAGTATTGGTGTTGCTGCTGTTGCTGGTGTTGCTGGTTTTGCTGGCGTCGCTGGTGTTGCTGGTTTTGTTGTTGTTGTTGCTGGTGTTGCTGTTGTTGCTGTTGCTGCTGTCGCAGTTGCAGTTGCAGCTGCTGCTGCTGCTGTTGCTGTTTCTGTCGCTGCTGTTGTTGCATTTGCTGCGGTTGATGTTGATAGTGATGCTGATTCTGATTTTGATGCTGATGCTGTTGCTTCTGCTGCTGTTAATGGTGATATTGATGTTGATGCTGATGCTGATGTTGTTGTTGGCAGCGGGCATATTTGCTGCCGCGAAGGGTGTGTCGGCCTGCGATGTGTCAACACTCGAGTCTTGGCACACTGCAGTTTGGAGGATTCTTTGGCGAGGTGGCTTTCGCATCGGTGTTTTAGAGTGTTTCCGGCGTGACTGCAAAAACTCTTGTATTTTTGGCGTTCGAGCGCCTTTTGCATCTGCATGTACAGCATCTCGTGCATGTTCAGTTCCCTTTTTTCTGGCTTGGAATTCAGGTGCTTTTTGGACTTGAAGGTAGCCTGTGTGTTGGTTTCAGAGCATGTCCTGCATGACTGCAAAACCCGAGTTTTGTCCAGCGTTTTTGTTTTTGCTTTAGTGGGGATGGGGCAGGGGGATGTCTGAAAACGTCCACGGCAATGCCGATTATGCATGCAGTGGAGTGCGGGGGCCGGCGGTGAGGACGTCCATGCCGGCAGTGTTGCTTTGCTTCAGAGCGGGGTTGGGGGTGAGGAGGTTGGTGGATGATGTCCATGGCAATGTGGCTTAGGTAGGTGCTAGTGATGATTTTCCCTTTGCTTAAGCACTTGGAAGCGAGGGGGGTTCTGACGTCCATTCCTGCTGTGGCATGATGGATGGACAATCTTCGCAATCGTGAAGGTTTGGAGCCTTCTTCCGGCGCCAAGACATCACACGATCCTACGTGGTGACTTGGCATGTTTCCTCTTTTTGGTTCCGCTAAACAAACCCAAACGGGTGACGGGGCTGTCATTCCTGATCCCTCTTCGATCCTTCATCAAATGCCCAGCTACAGCTCAGCCATGTCAATCGCCTCTTCGGACTTGTCGAGCTCTTGAGCCTGCAACTGCATGACTCGCCTGGCATCCTTCACGACCTTGTCGACACCAGGCAATTGCTCCATGGTCTCGATGTCGGCCGGCAAGAGGAGGTGCTGAGGATGGCAGTAACCTCCAAAGAGATTAATCACAAGGCTCGGTGGCTGCAGATCCCACATCTGAAACATGCTCCACATCTGCTCCCGGTCATACGGCGGGCTGTCCAGCCACACATACTCTTGGGCCTCATATCCCAAGAGTCTGCCGACACCTGGGTGCAAGCAACGACCGAACTTCAGAAGTTCCACGGATGGGGGAATCGCCCCAGTACCTGCCCGTGCAAGATTTCGGGCATCCTCGGTGGACATTGAAAGGCGCTACGGCTGCTTAAGCATTCTGCAAGCCAGAACTGCGTCCTTGTGAGCTTCCCAGAGAGTTGACACGTCTGAAAGCGACTGAATTGATGCGAGGCTTTACTGGCGTGAGTTTTTCATGCAGGTAAGCATGCGCTAGCCACAGCTCACGAAACAGGTGATGGCACCAAGAGCCCCGTGACATTATCTTGGAGAATGTCCATGTATCGCACATCTACATAATACACCACGCGTATTTTGTGTGCATATGTGTGCATCATACAGCAGACCACAACCTCTAAGCTATTTCCTTAACTCTTGAACCATACCCCCGAAACCTTAACCCTTATTGCATTAAATTATTGCCATATTGCCCTTATTGCCTGAATTTTGAGTGGGGTGCTTGTCATGTCAGGCACATGCCCCAAGGCACAAGGTTTAAAGCGCATATTTCAAAGGGACCATGAAGTCCAGGGATTAAGGCTTACGCGTGTCTTACAATGTTGCAGCGAAACAATGCCTGTCTCATCAGCGTCACTTCGCGACTTCATCATGGTATGGTGCTACGTCGTAGCTGCACTTTCGCAGGCGGGCGTGTGATTGCACACCGGATGCTTCTCAAAGGTTCACGGAGATGTGCGTGGCAAGGTTCGTCACGAAGATGTTCCAACCTCGAAGCCCCCAGGGGCTTTAGCCCTCAGCCGCAAAACCCCTGAAGAGTCGCTGTAGAGTGGAGGCTTCAGCCCTAATGAAACCTTGAGCACCAACCCTTTTTCCCTCAACTGCTCGCAGCCTTTGAATTCAGTTGGGCTCGGGGTTTCCTCGGGTTCCTAGAGTTTCCACCCTCCCCCGTTTGAGGACTTGCACCCCGAAGCCCCACGCCTGAGAAGGATGCCTGAACCTCGGCCTAAAACCGAAAGCCTCAAACCGATACCTAACCAAAAACCGGTCAACACCTGGAGATCCTTGAAGCCAGAGCATCAACAGTTCTCCGAAGTCAGCATGCACCCAGGATTGGAGTTCGACGGTGCGGGCTAATTTCGAGTGCAGGTTTCAGCTCTCTGGCAGTGACACGCGAAGCCTTCTGGACTTTACCCCGCACTTTCGTTCCCGTGGAGCTACCACCCTTGATCCGTGAGGGATATGCGATTTGCTCACGTGTGTTGGCATCCTGAGATTCCCAAACTCCCAAACCACCGTAGCCCGAAAGTCCTGTCAAGTCAAGGCCTCAAGGCAGCAGTTGGATTTGGACAGTCAGGTTCAAGTGCTGAACTTCCAAAAAGCATCCGGCAGCCGCGGGTCCGAGAACGAAGCGAAGACTCGTTTAGCAACGAACAGAAGCCCGGTTTTCAGCCGCTTGAGAGTGCAGCCCCACGAGAGGCCATCCATCTGGTCCATGAATTCTCGCACTCGCCTGGCATGCAGACTCGTGATGTCCGATGTGTCACGCAATCTTGGCACACGAAGACTACATGCACTTGTATGGAGTGTAGAAGGCCCTCTGCGATTCTTGGAAGATGGTGAGATAGGGTGAGCATAGACAACAGTGAGAAAACTGCAACTGGTGAACCTTGTCCATGTTGCGATTTCAAAGCTTACTGCTACCGTGTCTCGCAACTTGGATGGGGTAAGGAGGTATATTTCCTCCAATCGTATTGGATTAAAAGGCAACACCGTTGCTATCTACCGAGGCTTCTCAACTTGGCTATTCCATAGAATGCCATAGAGTCAATCCGGGCCTAGGTTTAGAAGATGTTACTGGTAGCAGGATCTTCTGGTCATCGTTCTCGAACCGCAGAGAAAGCAATGTCTGTAGGACCGTGGCAGGTTTGGGGTGAGGAAGCCACGCTCAAGGGGCCCGGGTTTGAGGCTGCAGAGTTTTGCTGCTCCTGGATGAGAAAAAGCCCGCACCTCAGGCAGATCTCATTTGGAAGGTCGTTGTGGCCTGCGGCCGAACGCTGTAGACCCCACGACTCAAAGCCACAAGCCAACTCGCGTAGACTAGAGCCCTCCATGGGCTTAGCACAGCACTTTCAAAGTGCAACTTTGGAATGAGTACAATGCAGGAGACGCGACTTCATGTACATGCAGCTATTGATGACTGCTTGTAAAGTTGGTGCTCCATGGTGCTCCTGCGACAACACACTCTCATCACAAAACATTACACCCGATGAACCAGAATGACTGATTGACATCGTCTTCAACATGAAGCATTGACCAGAATCTATGAACATTTCCCTTGCAATCTAGACGGCGACCTAAGGGCTGTGAAAACAAAAGCTCCTCAAACAGGATGCTGCTTCATCAGCGTGTGCTATACCCCATCGGTGCTCCCGATGTCACACAGCTCTCGAATCTTTGCAGATCGGGAGGCCAAGTTCAGTCTGTGGTTGGTTCAGGACACGAGCACTTGACTTGAACATCCAATGAACCTACAGAATCACTCATACTTCCAACGACATACTCAAATAACTCTAGCCCAGGCCCTCACGCTTCCTAACCTGGAAGTCAAATGTGGGTAAGGTCACCACCGTAGCCCTCCAGCCAAAGCGGCTCGACAGCTTTTCTGCAGGCCTGCCCGTGCAGCATCCAGATCTAGATGACACATTGAGTTTCCATCCGATAACAAAAGCCTTATGCCTTTAGGACTTTCGGATTGAGACAGCTCAGCTGTTTTGTTGGTTTCAGGTCCTCCGCTTTGCTTGCCGAACTTGCAGGTGTTTGCCTTGATGCAGCAATCTGCTCCACAGCACAGGGCGTTTGGTGAGGTGAAGCACCGCAGTTCTCCTCAGCTCATGCTGTTTCATCTCGCACCTTCTCGAACCAGATCCGGGCTGGGAAGCGGCAGCAACTCATTGTGGTTTCGGAACTTATTTCACATCGACGCTGCGATGAGCAGAGGTATTCACAGCTTCTTCGATGCACAAATCCTGCCATGCTCGCGTCAGAATTGAGTCTATTGCAGCAGCATCGATTGAAAAGAACAACTATATCCCAGGCATTTCCAGACAACTGCACAACATCACACGTTCTTCGAAGCTGTGGCGGCCGATGCCCAGGACGTGTCCAGACAGGAGCAGGGCTCGAAATCCCAAAGTGGGATGTACTTCCAGGTAGCTCTCGAGGCTTGACGCACGTTCTTGTTTCTTCATGACGTCGATGACAGAGGCGATGATGATATATTCATGATGACAGTGATGGAAGCCATGATGATGGTCATGGTCATCATCTTCATTATCATCATCATCATCATCATCAACATCGTTTCCAGGTCTTTTGGTTGATCCTGCGTGCCTGCAACCAACCTGAGCGCTTCTCCGTAGGGGTGGGCACTCCAAAAACAAGCAACAAAGAGTCTTCCTACAAGCCCCCGAGATCTCAAACCCTGAGTCCAAACTGCGAGTACCCCAAACCCCAGTCCAAAAACTCTGGACCCTGAATCAACCTGTAACCCTAAGTCGTGCCTCCTGGATGGCCATGCCACTCTCAATCGGGACGATGTCATCGTCCGTTCCATGCATAACTAGGACTGGACATTCCACCTGACAAGTTCATCGTCGCGAAGCTTCGGGGTGCAGAACCTTCGAACACAGTTCACATTCCTGCGGCCTTGTCCACTTTCTCGTAATTCCGGAACAGGTCCATCCTGCACCGGACACTGCAACTTACTGGTATGGTCAGTGTGGTCGTCCTTTGTGTGTGGAAACATGGCGTAAATGCTGGAAATACACAGATGGCTAGTTGGGACTTGTGTTTTCCCAAGCAATTCAAGCCTGTTCGCATGTGACAGTAGTCGTGACATCGTGGTCACAATGGCATGCTTCTGGTGTGGTAGGTCACTATTTGGGGATCTCCCCTGGCATACTCATGAATACTCCTAATTATATTGATAATACTAAAAATAACAAGAATAGCAATACACTTAAAAGTGCTCATCATCATCATCATAATTATGAGGATAACTATTCTCATTAATATTGCTACTATCATCCATATTGTTACTAGTGCTATTTCTATTGTTACCACTTTTGTTAATGTTGTTAGTATTTCCATGATTACTGATATTATTAGCATGTTTCGTGAATCTTGTTGTTCATACCAATAACCAACTTGTACTTATGAGGTAGTAATGAAACACAGAAATGCTAAAACAAATAGAAGCAATAACAGTATAAGTGTAGCAATTCAAGCAGTACTGCAAGTAGTAATCATAACGGTAAGAACAATAGGAAGAATAGTAGCACGAAGAACAAGACTTGTAATTGTAGCAATCGTTGGCAAAACTCATAGCATGCATGACTCAGAGAAATAATAGCTACGACAGGAAGCAGTGGAACGCAAGCTTGTTTCTTGATCCTGCGTAAATTTCTTGCTGATACTCATGGAGTTTGCTGATCCTGCCTAATACTTCTGAACCGCATTCCACTCAAACTGGTCTTGTAAGTCTGCGATTCGTGTCACGGTTGACAACAGGGAGATCTGCTCTCTGCAGCATGTCAGAGTGTGGGCTAGACAGCATCATGTAATCCATCAAGACAGCAGCACGTAGACGGAAAGCCCACATAGGAAAAACCTCACCGGCCCTGTTGCTGTAGACATTAACATTGCTATCATCGTCGTCATTGCAGCCTTGTTCCCTTGCTGCTATGATTATTGCTTCCGACCTGCTTTTTGAGGAGCATCCTAGTCTAGTCGGCATCGCGACTCATGGTCACTAGGGCGGCAGTGAATCCCACGGTTAAGCTGGAGACAGTAAGCATATGAACCCAGGCAGCACTGACAAAGTTGACAAAGACGAGGACGAGGACGGCGACGACGGCGACGGCGACGGCGACGGCTACGGCGACAACGACAATGGGCACGACGACGAAATTGGCCGCGACCACCCCAACGAGAACAACATACGGTGTCAGATGCGGGTCGACAAGCATCCACCACAGCCGCAGCAAAAACGACAACAAACAGCCACTGTCTGAATAACTTCATGTAGGCTTTTCATGCTTTCGTGAACTGCAAAGAAAGCTAAATAACTACATAGAGAATAGTAGACTCCCTTCTACAAGAAAGAACCAGTTGTGATGAATTTAATGAAGACAAAGCCTGGAGAGCCTTATGTTTCGTTCGCAACAAGCCGAATCTAATCAAGCTCATTGGAACTTAACCATTTACGTGCTTCAGCCATAAACTCATGTAATAGAAACTGCCGGCCCGTATGCTTAAGAAGTTTCACGAGTCTAACAAGCCTAGTGAACGTCCCTGTGCCGGCGGGGGAAACAGCACTCAACAACTGTATGGTTTCAACTTTCGGTTTTACACTCTTTCCAAGTATTCAAGAAATAGTACATCCTCACAATAAGCCTTGGAGTTGGAGGTGCACGGATGTTTACAGCACATGAACCAATTCCGATGAAGTCGTCATTAGGTTCTGCCAGTTTACAGAGTAATTGGGTCGCCAGCTACATCAACTACTCACTACGACTAAGACATCGACGATGATTGCTACTGCTCCTCCTCCTGCTCCTCCTGCTCCTCCTACTCCTCCTACTCCTTCTACTCCGCCTCTTACTACTACACCACCACCACCACTACTACTACCTCTGCTGCTGCTGCTGCTTCTACTACGATGGCGTCGGCGATGACGACGAGCACTACTGCACCAACCACAACTACAACCACAGCATTCACATGAACCACCGAAGCCACCAACATTGCCATAGCAATGCCATCACTATGATACAAATCATGACAATGACAAGGGCTGACAGTGACGACAAATACTGTCGGCATGTACCTGTATTAACCATTCAGTGACATGCTAATATCGGGAACGGAGCAAATTCTGGAAAACCGAGACCACAAATCATGCACCAATGTGATTCATGTAATCAAGTTTCAAAACAAGTTGTCGGGGCAAGGCTGATGCTCTTCAGGACGCACTCCCCCACACCGTTATAGTCGAAATTTTAATGAGAATCCCGACAGCCAACAGCAATCATCATCCTAGTTTTGATCCTCTTCCGGGGCCCTACAAACCCTAAGCGTAAACCCTAAACCCCAAACCCTAAATCCTAAACCGGGCCCTACAACTCAAGACCCGGCTCCCGGAGCCCCCACGGCCTGTAGCCGAGCCAAGATGCCAGATTCCCGAAGACGGCACGACCTTGTCCAACTGTGCCCAGCTTTGGCGTGCTAGCTCAACTTTCGGCACAGGCCAAACAAGCAGAACAGGTTTGTTCAAAATATAACTACATCAGGGTGGGATTAGGAAAGAACATACTGTACAACATGAAACATTCAGGACCTCCTTTTCGACGCAGTTCCGAAGCTCAAGAACTAAACCCCTACACCCTCAAGTTTTCCATTGCAATACGGGGACTTTGAAATACAGAACAGGGTTTGGGGGGGATAGTAAAACTTGTCAACAGCAAATGTGTTATAAGAGGATACTATTGCTATATTTGTTCGAAGGAGTTGTCCAAAGCCTTGAGGCTGGCATGAAAGCTCTGATATTGGTTGAGACATCTGTCATGGTTCGTACCGCTTCAGTTTCGTGAAAGCCCAAGCAGTCAACTCGAAAGCTTGCCGGAACCATGCAGAGAGTCAGGAGCCCTTAATGTCAAAACAGGGTTCCTTGAACACCGCTCCTTGATCATGAATGGGGCACCGGAATCCGGTCACACAGTCTCTGGGAGCACCTATAAAGAAATTGGCAGGGTGCCCGACCACAGCTCTCGATCGGACTCTGAAGGATGACTCCTGCCAGGCAACGACAAATCGGAACGCCAAAAGAACGGTTCCATGATAGAAGCATGGTCATCATCAGGCTCATCTTGACCATCACGGCCAGAATTGGCATCATGAGCATGACTACATGGCAATGAAATTTGGAAGCTGTCTTGTGTCTTGAAAGCGGATACTGCCTGTGCGTGCCTCTGTGTGCGTGTGTGCATGTTGGCTTTCTTCGAGAGGAGAACGTGCCCGCTCTTGTTCACGATACCGCATTTGCTAGACAGTGAACTAAACTTACAGGGCTATCCCGGTGCGAAGTGCGCGCCCAAAGTGACATGAAGATGGAAACTGTACCACCGTCTAAGCTTGCTGGCCTCCAAGCAATATTAATATCACAATACTGTCACCCATAAGTCTCGCAAGTTCCACTGCTTCCATCAAACTGCAACAGTCTGCTGTGTGATGACAGACTGTCCGCAGAAGAGGCAGAAAGCAATAAACATGATGAAGTGAGCTCCACCCCTGAGCCCGAAATACATCTCGCCCTGCGCCCGAAGTGCAATGGCCACGGCAACAACTGCAAAGGAAGTTGGCCTCGGATTTCGGGATGGCGCACTGCCAAGTCCACCGTGGGCCCTGAGAAGCGAGCGGCTTCATGGAGAAGTTGAGATTGAGCGTTGCGAGCATACTGCAGTGTGGAAGCACGGTCATGCGTTGTGCAAAACCTTGTAACGATGTATTGTCAGCAAACAGCACCGAAACGCTCCACCCTGACCCGGCCTGTTCCGATCGAGCGCCCGAAGAGCACGATGCGGTTAGGCGCGAAGTGCTGCAGTAAGTATGCCTGCAAGAAGTTTGCAGCGAAGGGCCACCTCGCAGCTAGTCACAGCTAGTCCGCAAGTGCTATCACGGCAAGGGCGTTGAAACGGCGAACTGTTCAACACAGCATGCAAGAAGAGAACCAAGTGGATCAGAGAAGCTTCCCACTTAAACAGGTGCCCCCTGGCATAGCTCAGCAAAGGAGCTGGCATGCTTTCCCGACACCCATGACCCTTGCAATGCCGGGAGCCGAGCATAGGCTGCGTCGATGCATTGAATGCAGTTCTCCTGCCCCATGTAAGAAGGGGAACAATGCAATGATGAACCACATTAGTCCTCTTGCCGAGCTGATGCGGCCGAATGAAGGCCCGGCTGATTCGCTGTGACTTCAACGGACGATGCCAAGGAATCTCACAAAAGCACAGGGAGCCTCCGAGGGCTCACCCTCGCTGAAGCCGTAGCCACAGTAGTCGTAGGCGAGGACATCGGAGGCACCTCGGGACCCCCGAGATCATCATCAGCCCAAGACCCCAGTGCCGCCAAAAACAGAGTGTGACAAAAACAGGATGCAGCCCAAGGAGTGTAGCATCGACCGGATCTGACTCTTCGGGTTGCAAATAGATCATACTCGCCAAACCAGGCGCTTCCTCTTGCAGCCCACGGCACACAACTGCGACATCATATCCAAGTAGTGGAGTCTTTGCCCCAAATCCTGCAGCGGACACGCACCAACAAAAGCAAAACCTTCATGCAAAATCCATTTGGATTTGGACCACAAGGTACAGGGCCTGGTTTAAGGCCTCGGACACCAAACGCCTCATGCAAGTCTGCAAGCTACGTGCTGCGCAAACTGCAGGGCCTTTTAAAATCTTGAAGCAAACCCGGCGACATCACCACGATGCTTTTGCTCGGGACTCAACGCTCAGGTGCTGCACCAATCAAGCTCCTCCGCATTTCCATGCGAATACCTCGGAGCTGTGACCCTTGTGCTTGCCGCGATCTGAGCAGTCTACCGACAAAGGTGTGTGGCACTGTGTAGGGAATCGGGTCGTTCTCGTTCTGCTTCCATCATCATAAAAGTGCTGAGACTAGTACTGAAACCAATTGCGCAACGAAAGCTGCAGGCTTGGGACATAGGTAGACCCGGCCATCTTCTTCCCGGATGGGCGTGCAGTCTATTTGATCCGAACTGTGCCAAAAGCTAGCTGAAGACGGTCATTGCAGGCAGCGAGAAAGGCTGTAGTGTCAGCCGGAAGACACCCGTGATTTATGTGGCTATTGGTACTAGCATTATTCTCGCCTTCCAAATCACTCTTCTCACTGTAACTTTTGGTATAGTACCTTGTGGCAGTGGCAGCGGTACTCGTCGTCGTCGTCGTCGTCGTGGTCGTCGTTGCTGCCGCTGTTGTTGCTGGCTGCTGGTTGCCGGTTGCTGCCCGTCATAACTGTGATCGACCGAAGGGAACCTTCCCAAGCGCCGGTGTAGCCTGCAGACTGCCTGTCGGAAAGCCTGTAGATGCCCGGGGGCGACGTCCTCTGCTGCATTGCACTGGAGCTGGTGCTGGTGATGGTTTTCTGGTGCTGGTGCTGATTCTGTGGTTGTCTTGCTTGCCGTCGTCGTAAAGGTGGTTGTCACGTAACGTGGTAGAAGCGGAATTCGGAGAAGCAACGGCTTACCGTGATGCTTAGCATGTGCAGCCGCTGATTGCCCCCCAGATTCAATATGACACGGTCTGTACCTCGGGCACCGCGACGGACATGAACAGCGGCGATCCGATCCTGTGGTTCACCGTTCGGAGCTCATGCTTTGGCGATGCTAAACTCTACTGTAGATCCCTTCAGCATTGGCCTTTTCGGGTCCAAGCAGGATTTGGCAACCGTCAAGCTCGGGGTTTGTTTAGAGATTGTCGACGTCTGTTGGCTTGGGAAGGAAGCATGAAGAGATTGCTTTCTAATGTTGAGCTCAGACATGCATGCGAGTGCGAAGTGTGTCTCTGTTCACTTGCCTGTCGAGAGGCATCAGATCTTTATCCTGTTTCTGGACGTCTTCATAACCAGTAGACCAGCTTGCAAAGAACATCGAACATGGCCGGAGCACCCCGCAAAGTCGTTACAAAGCACAGCATTCAATCACTTCTCACCTCATTCTCTGTCTCCAAGTAGAGAAGATCTGGTCTCTTCAGCAATGCCTTCGCAAGCTACTTTGCTTCAACTGCCGACAGTATCTCCCGTGCGGTGCATGACCATTACGAAACAAGCCGTGCACTGTCTTGTAATGGCCCAGCGCCTCTTCAAAACGCGACCAAACGTTAGTATGATCATCAGAAAACCCCAGCAGTCCACGAGCTTTCGACGACACTATCAGCCGCGGAACTGTGTCCAAGCCGTGGCGGCGGCGGCGGCGGCGGTGGTGGTGGTCATGGTGTATGTAGAATAGGTTTATTACTCTGTTGCAATCTCAACATGTGGATGTGTATGTATGTATGTATGCATGCATGTATGTATGTATGTATGTATGTATGTATGTATATTATATATATGTACATACAAGAATTATGTGTGTGAAAATGTATATGTGGGTTTGTGTGTAAATATATACATACGCCACATACACGTGTATATGCAGACATGCCTAGTCATGTGTGTATCGCTTGGTCCGGTGTTTACTGACTTATGTATGCATGTATGCATGCAGCATACTGTATGCTTGTGTGTATGTATATCGTATGTGTTCCGTATCTATCTGTGCATGCATGCATGGGTGCTTAGTTGGGTGCATGCTGCACACGTGCATGCATGCATGTATGTATGTATGTATGTATGCATGCATGTATGTATGTATTTGTGTATTCATGTCTATATGTCTGTATGTATGTATGTATGTATGTATGTATGCATGTGTGTATGTATCTTGTATGCATGCATGTGTGTGTATATATGTGTATATATATATACACGACAAGAAATAACCCTCAAAACCTTGCTCTGGCTGTTTAGGCCCACAGTCATGAGCTTGAGCCGAAGACGACAAGCTGGATTTTTTCCATATGTCCTTGCTTTGCTCCTAGTCCCTAAACTCTAAACCCTAAACCGGTTTAGGATTCAGGGTTTAGGATTAAAGCAATAAGCGACCCTAAACCGCGAAGCCAAGTTCGTTCATCGCTTCGCCCAGGCTCTTCCAGAAGGTTTGCACATTGGACTTGAGCACAGACGGGAGGCCTGGTTTAGGGTTTAGGGTCTATATAGGGTTTGGTTTTGATGCTCAACATGTGAAGATATCGGGAGCAAGGATTAAACATCACAATGGCTCAGCTCTAAACATGTCCTACAAATGGTAGGACGCCGCATACTGTGACTGATGACACCCATGTGGAATATCAGCAAACATAGTGCCAACGAAAGCACGACCAATGCTCGCCTTGTGGATGGTTAAGACCACGTCATCAACATCATCAGCAGCGTCAGCATCATCATCATCATCATCATCATCATCATCATCATCACCATCATCATCAGCATCATCACCCTGATCACCCTCATGACCGTCACCATCATCACCATCATCATCATCTTCTTCTTCATCATCATCAGCAGCAGCATAATCACCACCATCATCATCGGCATCCTCATCATCATCGCTACCATCGTCGTTGTCGTCACCAGCATCATCAGTACTAAGACCACCATTATGACCATTGACATGACTACCGTCGCCATCGTTGTCATCTTATCGCATTGTCAGTGCGGTCGCCAAACCAGCCGCCACCTAGCTGGTCCTACGTAGCTGATGACGACGAAGATAAACCTTCACCTGGGGTCTTTTTAAGGGGTTTAATTTAAGTTACTACCAGTACATTACGAAAACCTTTTTTTTACTATAGATCCCTATTATGGTAACTTAAGTATTAAATCCCTTAACAAGAACCAACAAGAACCTAGTCAAGCTGGGAGGGATGACGAGGACCAAGATCCGTGGCCAACGGCCTTTAAAAGGCTCCCGTCACACCAGGCCTTAACCCGAGACTTTGCGGCTAAAGCCAGAACGCCTAAACCCTAAACCCCTAAACCAGGAACGAATGAAAGGCATGGGGTTTAGGGTTTAGGGCTTACCAGGCCGATCATCGCTCTGGCCGTCTTTGCTTGCTTAGACCTTCTGGTGGTTCCCCTGGTACTCGTCGTGGCTATGTGCTTGGTGGCTTGGCTTTAGGCTTTCGGTTTTTTCACGTCCTAACCGCGTGCCAACCTATAAAGGATGTGTACGCATATGCATGTGTGTGTATATATATATACATATATATATATATATTTTTTTTAAAAAATTTATATTTATATTTTTAATGTGTGTGCGCGTATACCTAAAAGGCTCCTTCCAAAGTTATTCAAAACCAACAAGGGAGCCTTTTTATTCCCCGTGTACTGGGGACCCCAGTATAGTCCGTATTGTCATTACTTTGGTGGAATGTAGACATCATCACAGCCGACAGGCAGGAAAATGGACAGTGTAGGTAGGCCTCAAACACCTTATAACATGCAGCGCTTCGGGACAAATCGGGGTGCGAGGTTTGCTCTTGAGATTCTGGATGGACGATGGTCTTCTTGGTTTCGTGTTTGGTCACCTTCCTCCAACAATCCTTTTCGGACTGCATGCCGGCACGAAAGAGGCCGTGGATCGTAGCGGCTTGATTGCGTTCTGGGGTGTGCCAAGGTGAGCCTCGCGCTGTTGATCACAGAAGGCGTGGACTTGGAAATTTGAGGACCCAGAAAGTCCAATACCCCTTAAATAAGGAATATATCCTTAAATCATAATATTGAGGCCCCTATAATGGACCTTAAGTTTATAGGGGCCTTAATATGTTAAGGTGTATATTCCTTATGTAAGGGGTATTGGGCTCTCTGGGCTCCTCGGGGGTTCAATCTCAATTCACAGACCTCCAGGTCCCTCCTTCCACCTCCCAAATCCCTAAAAGGCACTAAACATTCTGTGTCTTGGTGTCGGATGAAATCTAGACGCTGACTGCAAGGTCTCTGGAGCTACATCCGAAAGATCTAGGGTTTACAGAGTCTAGTTGGGTACCCGTTCAGGGTTTAGGGCTTCGCACTAATCTCTAAACTGCTAAACCAGTATGCCTCAACCCTAAACGCAAACCTCAAGCTGCCCCACAAGACTGGAATTTCAACAAACCTCTGCAACCTCTGGTTAGCCCCTCAAAAGCCGTATAAACCCCTAAACCCTAAACCCTAAACCCGACAAGGTTTTTCTCCTAAACCACAACAGGTGCCGACTTCGAGAGGAATTTTTGGATGGCGCTGCCAGCCGTGAGTAGCTTTGGCTAAAGTTTGGTGCTTTCTGGGTTTAGGGTTTAGGGGGTGTGGGCGGGCGGGGTTCTCGAAACTTCATAATTTTTTAGGGGCTTGTTGGTGTTTTCTTCTGGGGGTTCTTCTTCTACAATATTGCTTGAGGCTTTGCGGTTAGGGTGTTTTAGGGTGTACGAACGTTTGCAGTTTCTACCCGAAACCCTAAACCTTTATAGGTTTGAGGGTAAGAAGCTCCCGTTGTAGGGTTCCTTATGATGATTTCGTTATATAAGTCCTTAAAAAGGTAGGTTCTCTTTGGGGTCTAGGTAGGCCCTAAACCTTCAAACTCTCGAACCAGTCCTTAGCCCCAAACGGTTTGGGTTGGGGTCGAGGATCTAGGGGACTCTTCTGGGGAAGAGGATCTATATGGTACTTTTAAACCCTAAACCCCCCAAACCCTCAACCCTTAACCCTATTCAACCTCCGACCTTCAGGATTGATTAATCCCTAAACCTCTCACCTCTAAACTCGCAGCTCTCTGCCAGGCGGCGGTGCTGCGGTGGTCCTGCCGTATCGTGCTGAGTCCATCGTCGAGCACCTCATCGTGTGCTGCGGACGGCATAAGCAGGGGCATATATATATATATATGTATATATATATACATACACATACAGACATACGTACGTTCATTCATTAAATTCCTACGTACATCAGGTGTGGAGAGGGTGTGTATGGGGTTTAGTCTTACTCGGGCTTGGAGTTTGGTTAGGAGATTTCGTGAGGCTCGCAGCTTGGGGTGCAGAGTTTAGGCTCAAGGTGAGGGTTGTTGAGGGCTAGATTTAAGGCATAGGGTTTTGGCTTTAAGGTTTAGGTGTTTGGGCTTTGGGCAAAAGTATAAGATTAACCCTAAACCCTAAACCCTCAAAGTATAAAGTTAAGGATTCCAGCTTGGGGGATGAGTTTGGACTTTCGGGCTTAGAGCGTGGTTTCACTAGGCTGCGTACTCAAGATCTTGCGAGGTGCAGGTGCATCCGGGGTTCAGGGTTTAGGGTTTAGGGTTCAGGGTTTAGTCTTTTAGGGTTCCGGGTTTAGGGTTCAGGGTTTAGGGTTTAGGGTTCAGGGTTTAGGATTTAGGGTTTAGGGTTCAGATTCAGGGACAAGGGTTTAGGGTTCAGGTGCAGGCTTAGATTGAACGTATCGCTAGGACGCTGCGAACCGAGAACAACTTGTACACAAGCACGTGCCTGACACTTTCTGCGATTTCCCGGATACGACCATCAAGAGTGTGTGCACACAAGTTTCCTTGTTGCTTTTTGCTGTTCTTCTTTATGACATGTGATCGCTGGGTTACGACATGGGGTTAGAACTGTTGCTGTTATGGTGCCGGGTGCGAACGAAGGTCATTTCTAGATTCTAGATGTCTGTTGCTTCATGAAGTCTCTAAACCTCAAACTCCGCTGAAGGGACCGACCCACTACATCAGTTACTGGCCTTTTGGGGTAGGTAAGCTTCAGGGTCGCTGGGGACCACGCTCACTGCCCCAGGTGCTTTAACTTTTTCGGGGTACTACAACCCCTACGTATGATCCCGAAGGTTAACCAACCCCGAACCCTCAACCATCAACCCTAAACCCTAAGCGCTAACTAAACCCTAAACCCTGAACCCTAATGCCCTAAACCTTAAACCCTAAACCCTAGCCCTAAACCTTTCCTTCCCCAGATTACTGGGCAAGTATGGCAACAGTCCCTACGCCATCTCGAAGCCTAAGCTCCACTGGCAAATCGATGCCACGAAGTCCTGAACTGCCATCACCACTAAGCCAGACCCCCAGGCCAGAAAAGTAGCACGACAAGCAACGTCTACAGTGGTGACGAAGTAGCTTCGGGTTTGGGGTTCAGGATTTAGGGTTTAGGGGCTTAGGCGTCACGGCTCAGACAGAATTTGCATTGTGTCTCCCTTGGAGTTGCTTTGCATTTCTGTAGCTTGACCCCAGCCCTCTCTTCGCTCCTCGCGTGTGGGCGCCGCCATTTTGCCTCTGGGTAGGCTTGGCTCTTCCCCTTGACAGGGAACACTTCTCCACTGCTGCCATTAGCTTGGCCAGTGGGCCTATTCACTGCTGCCGTTTGATTGGCCAGTGATTGGAAACTCTGGATAGTTTCCGGCTCCCCTTCTTGTTCCTCACGCTGCCACTGGTCTGGCCGTTTGGTGCAGTTGGGCTTCTTATGCGCCGCCCGCGAGTGGTGGCCACAATTTTGACCTGGTTATCGGCCTGTGGTTTCGGCCTCATTTACCTGGGTGGTTACAGTGGCGAGGAAGCGGTTTCCATCGCCTGCCTGGCATCGGCGCCTGCGGAAGACCCGAGCCAGGCTTCGCCGAAAAGCTCGGCGCACTACTCTACCTTTCAGCGAGTTCATCATCCTTTCCCGACATCACGGGAGCATGCCACCAAAAGGACGAGGCCGCGATGTTCAACAACCGAAGGGAAAGTCTCGAGGTGCGACGTCAGAGGACCACCACGATATTATCCACTTTGGCCTGCCGCAGCAAGTCTCGGCAGCCCTTCAAGCGATATCTGCAAGATCTACTGCGGGCCTTTTCAAGGATGCAGTGACAGTTCCTGCAGATCTGACCGCGCAGCAGGTTGCTCAATCGCGAGCCAACCAGCTGGACCGTATCAACAAGCGCCTTGCAGGCAATACCAAAGCAAAGAACGCCCTGCGAGACGCGGCAAATGCGTGGCTGGGCAAATATGGGCAGCATCTTGTCGCCCTCGCAGACAGACTGAACAATATTGCAAATACACTGGACCAGGATCAGTCTGCGGCGGTGACAGCGCTGCAAGAAGCCACGGCGGCCTTGGCGGTGGATCCGCAGGAACAGGTGCAGTCTGCCCTAGCCAGCATGGGACCAATCTGGTCAGCGGCACAGGCATCGGAGGTTCTACGGCTGGCCTCCTGCCTCCGGGCCTTCAGTGCGGTCGGCGTGGGAGAAACTACCACTATTGGGCCCGCCATCGCCCCGGAGTCTTCTTGGCAGCCATCGCATTTTGCTGGGAGGACCAATCAGGACTTTCGGGCGGAGGAGAGACAGATCTTACTCACGGGAATGGGATCGGCATCTTCTACCCCGGTAAAATCAGATGGCTCTGGTGGTCCCATGGACGTCTCGAGTACCGATGCCTCCGCCAAGCGACGGTGGAACCAGCGGAGCAGCCGGCATCCACGCCCTTCGAAGAGTCCTCGCCGCGAGCTGGACTTGGGGGCCGAACCATGGCCTCGTGTTGCCACTGGACTGACCCCGGACAAGCCGCCGCGAAGGCATCATCCCATCGACGAGGAGGAGCTCATCCCGGCTGTGACAACTCCTCCATACCACGTGTCCAGGCAGTGTTGGGAGCACGGTTCCGAGTATGTCGGACAGGTGTCTACTTCGGACAGCCAGGAACAGGTGCTTCCGTTGCTGCAGTTAGGAGCGGAGCCCGAACCGGTGGCCGCAGAGGGCGAAAGGCTGTGGGAGGCCTTGCAACAGACGATCCAGCAGCTCGAGTCGGACGCAGACACTGGGCAACTTGTGGAACGGCTCACCAGGTGGCTTGCTGCATTGCGAGAAAGGCCCCTGGCCCTTCCCGCGACGAGGCAGGGTCTTTTGACCCTGGCTCATGCGCTCTCTGGCCATATCTACAGCATCGATGGTTTTGGGCCATCTACAGCGCAGGAATGGCTTTTCCCCATGGAGCTTCTGGTGCAGGAGGTTCCCTTAGTAGGAACTCTGTCGACGGATTGGGATTCGATGGCCTTGAGAGTCTTGGCCACAATGCCTTGCCCACTGCGGGGAGTGCCCGACGAGCCCGAGCTATAACTGTTGTGCGCCTTGATGCCAGGAAATTGCAGCTTGCTATGCGAGAAGTGCGACGCAGCAGAAGGCCTTCGGTCGCTACAGGGGGCACTCATGAGGGTGCCAACTGGCATCTTCATGACTCGCTGTTCTGGCCTTTCCTGAGCCTGGGTCTTGCAGTTCTGTACAGGATTTTCCGTCTGTGTACAGTCCTCCTTCAGGAAGCCTCGGGCCATTGGTGCGACCCTCAGTTGGCCATCTTCTCTTTACGAGTGATTGCTGCAGGGCTTTGGTTTTCTGCCTGCGTTCACTGCCAGTTCCACCTTGTATGCGGTCTCGCGTTCTGCGGCGAAGCAGGGGCTTTTTTGTTGTCTCGCGCTGCATCGCGACATAACTTGCCCTGTCAGGCCCTTGACTGTGGGGTTAGGCTGGTACCCTCCTTCTCGGGGCTGCTCCGCAGAATGCCGCAGTTCGGTCAGCACTGCATGTCGTCACGCCGCCACTGTTCCGGCAAGAACCATGGTCGATCACGCTCCCGTCTTCGACAGTATCCATCCTCACCATGGAAAGTGAGCCTGCTCCTGTACTTGTGTTGCATTGACGCTTCGGCTTTACATGTTTTATCGGCAGTAGGTGGACAGTTTTTGCTGAACACGGTCGGTCTTGCTCGTGGGGTGCAGCTGATGGCCCATGGATTTCATGAGGGACGCCCAGTGTTTAGCACTGGCACAATTCCCCCTGCTCAGTCCGAAGCTGATCTCTGCGAAGTTGTGCCTCTCGGTCGTTCCTGCAACCTTCTTCTCCCGCCGAGCTCCAGGCCCCGACGGCAGGTCGCGGCCTTTCTGGGACGGCCAGCAGCTGATCCTCCTCTTTTGCCATGCCCGATCACTATGCTGGCGGATGAGCGACTACATGGATCCGCCTTGCGTCGCCGGATCCTCTTGAATTTGGGTGTCGACGAGACACAGCATCGCAGTGTCTTGTTACAGAGCCCGTTGCCCGGACTCCCGGCAGAACAGCTATTGTTCCTCCCCCCGGACCTGGGTTGGAATGATGTTCTCCTTCCAATTGATCTGCGACCGCTCGGAGGCAGCATATGCCTTGTTCGCGGGGAGCGGTCTGCTACGTGCGGGCAGCTGCTAGCGGTAGCCTTGGAAGCTCAGGGCCGGTTCCGAGCTTTGCATGGGGTTCTGGGTAGGTGTTGCTTGGGTTGGTTTTCCTTGGGTTCCCAGCCTTTGATACTTCCTGGTGTTGATGCCCTGCAATTTGCCTACGGGCCTGAGCCGGGCCAAGTGCAGCCCCTTTTCGGCGCGTCCCTGGAACCCCCTTTCACCCTAGATACTTTGATGCAAGTAAGTGCTGTCCAGGCGGGGCCGCCGATTGAAATCTTTTCAGGTTTCTCGGCTAACCACGCTGTGCTCCTTACACCTAACGGGCTCGTTTACGTAGAAGTTCCGGTTTTCGCGGACTCTAACACCTACAGCGAGGCTGGTGACTCTGCAGGCCTCAC
>CAJNJA010065919.1:0-52189 GCA_905231915.1 Symbiodinium necroappetens
CACCAGGCTATCCTCGAGGACGGCTTCCGATGTTGGGCCGCCTATGTGTGCTCTTTGAACGCTCTGTGTCTTCCCCCACAAGCATCTGGAGCTAAACCCTAAACCCTGCACCCTAAACCCGAAATAGATCATGAGAGGAAGTGCCCGTCAGCAACTTGATGACGCCCTCCTGGCACGTGGGTCTCAGCTCGCGGCTAGCGGAGTACGAGCCCTGGGGGTCCGATTACTACGTCATCCACTCGGACTTCGGCCTTCCCGACACCACCACCACCACCCCCGGCGAGCCTGAGAATGTGAGCGCCGCCCACCACCGGCCCTGGCCCCTCGTCGGTCCTAGTATGGTTTTATGAGAAGGAACTTTGAGGGTACAGCATTGTGTACAGAAGTTTGGGATAATGTCCCTGTTTGTCCGAAAGTATATATCTTTTTTATAACAACATACTAACACTATACTCTACCCAAATTCGCACAAGAACCCTGACTGTGGCTTCGTAGCTCAGGTATAGTGGCCTTTGATTACAGGGGCCTGACTAGTTTGATTTATGGGAGGTTCTTTGATAATTTTATGATCTAGGGTGTATTCCTGAATTTAGGGGTACTGGGCTCCTGGGGGAGGCATGGCGGCCTCGTCCTCACCTTTTTGGGCCTGCTGTTCTCGCTGCTTTGAGCTATCTATGCCATAGCATCTGATATGATAGTCCTATGGTATAGTATGGTATGGTATAGTATGGTATGGTATAGCTCGAGTTTCTTTTTGCTTGGCATCTAGGCCTCCTAAGGAGAGCACCTGCCGGGCTTTCCCGACCTTAGGGTCGCAGAGGGATTTCTGGTTTTTGGCTTTTGCGTGGTCTGCATTACGCCGACCATGCACGAGGGGAAACGCGTTTCCGCATGACCTGCTGCCATCCTGAAGCGGAGCAGGCTTTGAACTCGAGCGCTCGATAGAGGTGCCAACCTGAACCTCTGCGCAAAGACTTGCAGCGCAAAAGTCTCAGTCTTCTGCATGGGGTATACCCCCTAAACCCTAAACCCTAAGCCGTATACCAGCTTGCCAGAAGCTTCTCTCGCGGATCCCAGTGCGGTCCTTGCTTGAGGGATAGGGCGGATAGGGCCTCCTTCCTAAGGATGTCCTCTCGCTCTCTTCGTCCTTGTGTTTCCTTTCTATTCTCTTCGTGTCCTTGGTCGATTTGGCCGCCACTCCCGACATCGTCACTTCTGCGACGAGTCGTTCCTCGGATTTTCCACAAGCGGGTCTGACATGCGTGGACGGAGTGGATGTGGGGATTTGGACAGCTGGAAAAGTCAGATGCAAGCGATGCAAGGAATTTGGCCACTCGTGCATTGGTAGGGGATGCTCGTGAGGGGCCACAGCACTGGTCGTCAGGCGGGGAGGGCAGGAGGCTTTTGCTTACGCGACTGTTTGATGCTTCATAACATGCTTGAAACATCTGGGCCAGCCTAGCTGCAAGCAACACGAACATGCCCAGATGTCGACATCCCCGAGCCTCGGAATGCAGAGTTGGGGCAGCGTGCGGAGATGTTGCTCGCTGCCGCAGCGGAGCTCGCGACCCGCTGCCCGGAGCTTGGAGAGAAGATCTTCAAGTCAGTAGAAATGCAGCCTAGCTGCTTAGACTCTTAGGCACTAGGCGCGAGCTGAACATATGACAGCGGCTTTACAACAGGCGGCCGTCGTCGGCGAAGGTTCACATGTGGTTGGCCTGATCGACCCTGAGGTGGCTTGGCTGTGCAGGGCACGGATGACCGCTGCCGGAGAGCCAAACAGCGGTCCGAGCTGCTGCTCGAGCGAAGGCCCGGAGCATCGAAGGGTCTCCACGCTCACTCCAACATCCCGGACTGAACGCATGATTCCAAGGCTGATGGACACCGAGAAAGCATCAAAACAGCTGCGGGAACAGGCTTCCGAGGCTGACACATTCGACCACGCGAGCACCTGCTTTGCCGCTTTGAGTGCCAGAGGTGGACTTCACGATAGCGGTGGCAGAAAGATCCTTGGCTCGGAGCGCGAAGCGCTGTGCTGGCAAGGAGAACCTGGCCAAGGCAAGGGCAGCGGCGAAGCGAGGCGCGGCGAGCCAGCCAGAGAGTGTCTGTCTTCAGGTGGCTAAGATCGATGCCACGAGGACCTCCGGGTAGATTTTCATGACAGTTACTATGGTACAGAGACGGAGAGCGGCATACAAGGACGGCGCTGGACCACCTTCGGCAGACACGGCAGGCTCACTTTATTCATTGCATGTTCCGAAGGCCCATGACTATTTGCATTGCTGCCAAAGCGTTCAGGCATTGAAGATACACATTCAGAACAAGTTCAAAATGCAGACCATCGATGCGCCCAGTCCTCGCTGTCACACTTAACCCAAGTTCTACCGCGTGTTGTGAGGGGTACATTGAGCAGCATGAATCGCAGGGAAAGTACGAACTGCTGAGGTCGTGCCGAAAGGCTCTGACCTCAGCACAATCGCGCAATTTACGTGATCGCTATTCTGGTTTTCCAAACATGCCGGATGCCAGCCTTCGAAAACAGGGGCTATGTTTCTTCTTCACCCATGCTACCAGCATGAGCTTCCGTACGGATGAGTCCTCGCACCGTTGTTCCGAGTGCTTGCATGCTGCGGGTGCTGCCAGTACAGGCACGGTTTCTCTGAGGTTACTTCCCAGTCTGCCAGCTCCGTGGAGACACGTCCAGCCACCGCCAGCCTTGCCAGCCAGCGCTCCATGTCAGCCGGAGCAGGCACCGGCATGAACGTGATGCGCAATGAAGCGAGACCACACATTCTGCTGCCAGATGTTGCAAGCATGCAACCGAACCACACCGAAGCAGGGCATTGCTCCATGACTTGAGAGGCCCCAGAAGGCCAGCAGATGACGGCTTTGAGAAGGGAAGGCGACGGCTTCTTCCCCCAGAGTGTCAAGCCGACTTGTAGTTTTGCAGGGGCTTGCCGCGGCTTTCTACGGACTCGGCATGCAGCCTCGTGGTGCCGGAAGCCGACGCGCCCTCTGCAGCCAGGCAGCCGTAGCCTCCTGGATCATGAGGTGTTTTTTTCAGAATTTCAAGAATTTGCTCGAAGATGCATGCTGATGTCGACACCCTCTGTTCAGAGATACAGATACTCGACGCCTGAGGCTAAAGTAGGCTTGCTCAGCCACATGAAGTCAAACCTGTTTCGTGCTTTCACAATATCCCCCCCCCCCCGCGCGTTTGCAGGTTGAATCGTCCAAAGTCTGCGGCGACCTACAAAGTGAGAGGTTAGTCTTCCGAGTGCTTTTGTTCTTCCCCGTGTCGAATCTACCCACGGAGCTTGGGGCATTGCAAGATTTGCGCACATGCCTTCTGATGCCTGCACATGGCTGCAGCTGTTTGTTGTCTAATGCTTCAACTCTTCGCGCTCAATCAGAGCTATGCGGAGTTGTCTGTGCTGCAGTGTTCTTGTGCCTCTCTGCATTGGGATGGAAACAGTCACGCAGAAACTTAAGCAATGCAGGTGCCAAGGAGGCACGGGACGTAGGTCTGCCGGTGCAGAGTTTCACCTCTTCATTGTACATCAACTTGTTCTGGAAAAGTTGGAACCCCTTGACAGGGCAGCATAGTACAGCAAGCACCTTTAGCTCTTGTTGCCGACTCTCCAGAACAGTTTGACTCAACGCAATCCCGTAAGAGTGGTCAAGCCACAGCCGCGGAATTGTGCTTGGAGCCAGGCCCACAATTACCATCACGACAGTCCGAAGGACGCCTCAAGACAAAAGCTGCTACGACAGCACATCATCACAGGAAGACAGTCCTTTCGGTGATCGGTCGTGCTGTGTCGTCCTCGATGGCATCTTCTCGCAGCCGTCTTTGCAGTCTGGAGTTTGCACCCGCTCCAAAAGCCTGGCCTCGCCCAGAGCGGCGAGCAGCCTTTTGCTGGCTTAGGTCCAAAGACGGCTGCGAGCCATTCGTCCAGAGATGCTCAGACCCAGCCAAGTATGTGCGAATGCAGAGCGACCGGTGCCTCCAAGCCCGGTCTGGCAAGGGCGGAGGCCTTGGCTGGCAACAGGCTTTGATATCGCTGGCTTTACCGGGCTCTGATTTCCAGGCCCGGCACCCGTTGAAGCACTATGGGGCCGGCATCACTTCATGTGGCAATGCAGCAGAATGGAGCCATGCAGTGCAATTGGCAAAGCAAATACTAGTTGAGAACATTGAGTTGGACACTGTCGCATGTAGCGCCGTTGCAACAGCGTGCCAGAGAGCTGCATGCTGGCGCGGAGCCTTGCGGTCCTTAAGGCAGATTGCCGATCTGGGTCTGCAGGACGATGTCATGGCCCAGAACGCACTCTGCAGGGTTGGACGGTGGCAGCTCGCTCTCGGGATGTTTGCTCGCTGCACACGACAAGACGCCTACGACGCCTACTCCCTGACTTCGGCCCTCCGCTCTCTCTGCTCTACGCAGAGCTCGCAGAGCTCGCAGAGCTCGCAGAGCTCGCAGAGCTGGCGCTGGGCGGGGAACCTCCTGGCCGTCGCCAAAGCAGCGCTGCTGAGAGCCAACCTCGTCTGCCAAAACTCGGCGCTGGATGTCTTTGCGAGAGCCTCGCAGTGGCTCGCGGGGTTGCAGCTTCTCAAAAACTGGATGACGCAACGCGGCGGAGTGGATGTCATTACACTCACATCGGCGATTCAGGCTTGCGGCGCGGCGACAGACTGCGAGCAAGCTCTGGCTCTATTGAAACTTGCAGACGACCCAAGCTCTCCAGATCCAGATGTGATTATGTTCAATGCGGTCATTCACAGCCTTGCAGGCAAAGGAGACTGGCAAAGGGCCTTTGCTCTTTTGTTTGAGGTAGAGGCTAGGCGCATGCAGCCGGACGTGGCCACCTATACATCAGCTATTGGCTCGTGCAGGCTAGCAGGCGCATGGCCGCAGGCGCTTCTCATGTATGCACGGGCTCGATCGCGAAAAGTACAGGTAGCTCGGGTTTGCTCTGCAGTCCTCATGGTTTGCGAGAAGTCCGGACGGTGGCAACAGGCAGTGGCGTTGCTCAGCGAGGTGGCGATGTATGTGCCACCAATTGTCGATATTCTTTGCTTTAACATAGCGCTAGGCAGTTGTGATAAAGCTTCAGTTCACCAGGGGGCACTGCAGCTGCTTGACCGCTTCGGTGAATGGCTCGTGCAACCAGATGCGTGCAGTTACAACACAGCAGTCTCGTCCTTGGGCAAGGCGGCTATATGGCAGCAAGCCTTGCATCGACTTGATCACATGATGGACAAGCAGCTTCTTCCAGATGCTATCAGCCGTGCTTCACTGATCAGCACGTCCGAAGCAGCTCGATGGCAAAGCGCTTTGTCTTTGGTTCAAGTGGGCAGCCTCGACATGCAGTCAGACGTTATACTTTTCAACTCGGCAATATCTGCTGTTGAGCAGGTTCAGAAGTGGAGGCATGCCTTGGGTTTAGCAGATGAAGTTTGCAGAAGCAACTTACGGCATGATGAATTCACATATGCTGCCACAGCAAGCGCTTGTGCTACTGCAGCGGTTTGGAAGCACGCACTTGCCGTGCTGAACAGCATGGACTTCTTGGAAGCAGCCGGCATCGGCGCATCTGCCGAATCTGCGTGCCTCATCTATGCTTGCAATGCTGCAGTCGCTGCCTGCGAACCGGCATCGCAGTGGCAGATTGCTTCTGGACTGCTGAGGCATGCATCCGCACGCAATCTTGCACCGGATGCCATCACCTTGAACACGGCTATGAGATGCCGTCGACGGACAGGACGATGGCAGGGGGCCTGCGAACTCTTGACGGATGCTGCTCATCTGCGAGTCCCAGCCACGATTGTGCTGTGTGGAGATGCGGTTGCACTATGCGAGGAAGCCGAAAGGTGGTTTGCAGCCCGTTGCATCCTAGGGAGAATTGAGAATTTCGGCCTGAGGCCGGTCATGCTGTTTCGGCGAACAAACCGAGTGGCTGCTTTTGTTGAGCCTTGCGGCACTACGAGGGTTGTTGTTGTTGTTGTTTTCTGCGTTTGTATCGGCAACGATCGCCCTTGCCAATCATTGGCTGTCTGTTCGCGCTCGCATGTCGTTGGCTCGAAGTGAAAGGCCGCACTGCCCTCCTGCCGTTAGGATCCCGATTCTCAGACTCTCCGACATGGCCCGGCTGTTGCTTCTGCCGATGCTGGTGGTCACCTTGCCGGCTGAAGCGTCTGAGGCACCCGAGACTTGTGCGACAGCGTGGGTCCAATGCGGCGGTACCGGATGGACAGGCCCGACGTGCTGCGACTCTGGTTTCAGCTGTTCTCAGATGAACTCCTGGTACTCTCATTGTGTGCCGAAGGGGTCCATCCCAGAACAGACACAACCTGTTTCTTTAGCCGCTTCCGAAATGGTTGACGACGAGTGCTATCAGATGTTCAGCGAGCTCAGCTTCAACACCCTAGTGCAGTCTTTCCCTGCTAATCCTGATAGTGAAGCAAAAGCTTACGTCGACTGCAAGCTCTGCAGCCGCAGCGGCATGCAGTGCACGGCCAATGTCTTCGGTGGTCGCACTCAGCTCGTTGCATCGCACATTCACCTGGCCTCCGACGGCGATGGTGAGAATGGTTCAGGCCCTCCAGTGATCAACTTCTGCGGGGACAACGGTCCTGGAATGATTGCTGATGGCAGCTCCTACAAGACACTAGGTCTCCAATAGTACCGTTTTGCCCTTTTCATGTTGTGGTCTACATACTGACAAACTGAGTAGTAGGAGCAAGGGTGCCCTTATAATTAAACATATTAAACCAACCTGCAAGCGGCTGCCACGTCCTAGTTGTTTCCGGGCGGCACTGGCGTTTAGAAGGTCTGCGGATCCATGTTGGCATCATCCAAAATTTCCCAAAATTAAAGCAGGTCTCCCTGTCCTCACTACAAGAACCGTGCTGCCGTGATGTCCATGACGGGCAACTTCGTTGACGGGCAGAATGCTGGCTTCACGTTGGGATCCCGGTTGAAAGACATTGCTTCCAATCCTTCAAAGTATTACTTCAACTTCCATTCCATTGCCAGCTGGACGCACTGGCAGATGGAGGGCAAGGGTCCTGTGGGAATGTGCCGCGGCGTGATGCAGATGAGTCAGAGGAGGTTAGGCTCTGTGCTCGTGTAGTTCGTGCAGGTGCTGGCGGCAGTTTGAATTGCATGAAGAGTGGGTGTTCTGTACAGTGGGCCCAAACCCCCTGCGAAGACGGGGCGTTCTTGTACAGTGGACTCCCTCGTTCGATGTGATGGTAAAGATTCACTCGACGGGGGAGATCGGAGCGCCGGGAAGGTGCACAGCTCCTGATCAACAGGATTGCAACACGTCCTCTGCAAAGCGTCGCCTTGTCAGGATTCGCCGACAGAGTGAGATTCTTGTGAGCTGTGATGCTCTGATTGTGGCTCGAGCCAGCTTCGATCTTGCTTGAGCTTCCAGGAGCCAGTTCTGAAGCAGCTCCTCACAGCATCCCTAGCCTTTGCAACCACGTGATCTCAGCCACAAAGCCTACTGCAATGACACCACTGTGGCAGCGAGGTTTCTGCAGCTGTGCGTGCCAGGCATCCTTGCTGAGTTGTTTGGGCAAGTTTAACGAGGCGTTTGCAAGGTGGATGAGTTTTAGCATAGTTTCAGCACACATCCGAAACAGGGTCATCCACATTCGGGACACGAACCAGGGAATTGAAGGCTTGTCAGTGTTTGAAGGCCGAAGCCGATCCTAAAGGTATAGTGACAACACACTAGGTTAATTTGAAGCACTCTCTGCACCTTCAGCGAGGTACTTTGGCGATGACTGGACGAGCCGGGCAGCCTGTTTCTGGAACGTAAGGCAAACCCTTGAAGTTCTGAGCATTGTTCTCAGAAATGGCAGCCTTTTTAGGAAGAGTCTTGGCTCCGATCTCTTCCTTGCGGACTGAATGGAAGAGACACCTCGGGCCAACATAGACGGCCACGGGACATGTACCTAGTATCTGCTGGACCGGTTGGTGCAGTATGACCGCCAAGATTGTTTGCTGGACATCTTTTGCATCAAGGCTTGCCTTGGTTTCAAGAGAGGCTTGCCAAGCACTCCTGACCTCGACAGTCTAAGCTGCCATCTTTCGTGGTCTGTTGCGTTTTGCACTTCTTCTTGGCCACGATAGCCTTGCACAGGTCAGGTCCCCTTCCCAAGCTTCTGCCTAGTCTGGTACCAGTAGCTGAAGCCGCCGAGCTCAGGTATCGCGCCCCGGCTGCAAGGTCACCTGCAGCGCCTGCACAGGCATGGTGTGCTTCAACACGTTTGAGTCAGGAAAGAGGGGGTGCTAAACTCCCTGCAGGATGAGACGTTGTCTGAACTGCAACTTCGCCCTGATCTAGCCAGCCAGTGGAAGTACGGTCGACGGATGGCCGACGACTCAGACGTTTTCGATTTGTGATTCACACCCAGGAATCTAGGATGCCCAAATTGGCCCGAGTCAAAGCAGTGTTCATCTCTTTTTGAGGTGAGTGTGAGGAAAGGTGAGGCGACCACGGATGCTGATGCTCCTGGGCAGGGCCACCTAGGTCACCCCGTGCCGCTAGATGGTGGCTTCAAGGCAGGAGGGGTGTCCCGAGACATGAAGAATGGCTGGACGACATGTCATGCCGTTTTGCGGTGGAAGGTGACCCGAACTCCTAGCCTGGATTTCTTGAGCAACTTTGAGGGCTCCAACGGCGAGGTCTTCAGCGACCCATCAGGCCATCGGAGGGCGAACTGTCACAGAGTTCCACTTTCATGTCTTGCATTGCTCTCTCTGGTTTTGCCGCGCCTAGCCTCCTAGAAGCGAAAAGCAGACTGCAGCTCGTTGCCCGGAAAGCAGAACTAAGCAATCGAGAAGCTGGGATGTGACAGGCCAGCAAGCATCTTACACGTGTCGCGTGCGCAAGCCTCGAACCGCCGTCCTGACGGCGCGATGTTCACCACGCTCTAATGATCTTGGACACGAGTGCATGCAGCCTTTGAAGTAGAACAAATGCTGCTACTGACATGTCGAGCTGGCCTGCAGCACTGTCAGCGCCCTTCAACCGACAGCATGATAGTTTAACTTCAAACCGCACTTAGTCCATGCGTCAAGGCACTTCAAAGTTTAAGGACCTCGACACAGCAATCTCGAAGAGTGGTTGTGCGGTTGATGAGACTAGGTCCAGGAGTCGGGGCGTGTGCTCTGCGCAAAAGTCTTGAGCTCGCCGTCCTACCAGACAGGCGGCCGAGCAGAGCGACCAGAGGAAGAGGGGCCGGAGCTCGTGCATGTGGTGCTGCGTGCCGACCCATCGGACGGCGCCTCGACAGCTCCGACTCTGACCATGGCTCAGCTCTCCTGGCGGAGTAGATTCATGTAAACCTCGCAAAGGTACCGAATCCACTGGCCGCCGGCGCTGGTTCTACTTCGGCGTGCGCTCGGTTATCAACTCCCCTCAGAAGGTGCGATTTGTTGTGACTAGCCGGCAAAGGGAGAGCAACGGATTCATCGAGCATGGCACTTCAAGGACACGTAGTACACCGTTAGAACTGTCCGATCCGCTGGCCACCGTACAAGTTCAGGTGAACAACATGAGCAACATGCTCGACCTTTACAACTTGGACGGCCACCGACCTTTCCTTTGCAAGCTGCCTGCTTCGCCTGCTTGGCGACGTTTGGCAGACGAGTCCTGCAATTTCTCCTGTCAGGAGGCCTGTGCCTGGTCCAGTTGAATACTTGGTCCAGTTGGCTTCATTTATCAGTCAGGTAACCAGGTAATTAGGTGTTGCAGGCGGTTGGGTTCAAGCTCTTCAACAGAACAACTTTGGAACTTTCACTCCATTAGGCACCGCTTTTGTCGCGTGCAGACCTGCGCATGCATCATCTGCATGCATTTTATGCATCTGCCTGTCGCGCTTGCAAGAGCATGATGGGTGGAGGCAGCATACATTGTGTAATGACCAGTATTGTTACACGTCTTCGCACGTTGACTTAAACTTGCGTGAAGAGGGAGAAAGGCTGATGCCAGGATGTATTGAAACAAGGACAATGCGTCGAGCGCTGTTGGACATGTCCCCTCGCAAATTGAAGCCGACCTGACCCTGGCGCTGCACTTGTCGACTCGTCTGTTGTGTACCATGGTCAGCTTGAACTGCGTCGGGTGACACCGGGCATTATTTCCTGCACCGCTCGCCGGTCGAGGTGTGTTTTTGTGGTTCGAGGCGGCCCAGATAGTCGGAGTCCGTCGCAGAGGTGTTTCTGCATGCCTGATCCATTGGCAGGAGCCTGGCCCCGCGGATGACACCAAACCCGCCTGCACCTTAGTGCAGATGTGATCCGATGTGTCTCGGGAGCCCTGAGCATGCGAGAAGCTCTCCCCATCAGGTGGATACAAGGAGTGAGCAGTGCCTGAAAGATGAACGACTCTTGCCGAAGATTCGCGCGATGTTGGACAGCGGGCCCGAGCCACCAAAGAAGCGTGGTAAAAGCTGCTACATTGCCTGGGATTACGTTCTGGAGCCCGGGTCGGCGACGACATACTTCGCCTTCTCCCCACCGTATACATATGCAGACCTGCAAGGCTATTTGAATCGCCTTGAACAATTTTTCGCACAGCCTGAGACGAAGGGGAAGAACCTGCCAGCCTACATGGAATCGATTGAAATTCATGGTGGCGGTTCCGGCACTTTGGCTGCCCGAACCTCCTCTCCGGTAAAGCCGAAGAAGGTGAAGATCACCATCGAGCATGGGGCAGTGGACAACAAGAAGATGACGCTGTGGGTGCGGAAGGATTCTACCATGCTGCAAGTAAGGCAGTCAATCGTTGAGGTCCTGGGTTTGGGGAAGCTTTCGCAAGTAAAGCTTGTGAAGCGCATGCCCAACTCGGATCGCCTTATGACGCCTTTTGGTGACACGGAGCGGCTGAATCAAAGAACCCATCTGTTGATGGTCGGCTGCTCACATGTCGTTGGGAGACTGTAATAGTCCGTAGCTTTCCCGTCCATGAAGTAGCTGTAAGTGGCCTTTCTTCGTAATCGCAGGTTACCGTAGGTCCATGCAATAGGCACACGAATCCAAGGCTATGAGTTCCCTGACGGCTTCAAGGGCCCTGAGCCGGAGGTTTTGCAGGCCCCTCCAGAGGCACCCGAAGCTACGCCTGAAGCTGGTCCGGCCTTGCCCATGCTGAACGGCACCGAGGAGTCCTGGAACCCTGTCTCTGGCTCAAAGATCTACCTTCACAGGCAGCGCCTTTGCCTGACGAGGGAGGGCCGGAGGGTTGACTTGCTCACCGTCTCCGAGCTCTCTGAGTCGAACGCCAAAGTTTGCGTTGAGACTTCACCAGCGAGCTGCTTGGAGCTGTTCAGTCCTGAACCAGGCCACGCCAGGCCCAGAAAGCTGTGAGCAGATGTGAGGTTTCTTGAGCAGCTCTGTCGCGGTGGACGGCGAGAGCCCCGCGGAGCTGTTCCCTCAAAGGCCCATCGTCTTCGTCTCTGCCCGGGTCCATCCCGGAGAAACGCCAGGCCCGAGAGCCTGAGAGCGGCAGAGGGCTTCAGGGCTCGCCATGTCTATACTTTGGAGGCTTCTTCTTCCGACTTTGGGAGGCCAGTTCGCTTTCTTTGGACTTCTGCGATTCCTGCTGTCCGATGATCCGCGTGCTGAACTGCTGCGGCGGCAATTCGTCTTCAAGCTGGTCCCTATGCTTAACCCAGATGGGGTGGCGAGGCTCTGCAGGACGAAAGCTGAAGACAGTACAGCAGTAAAGCCGCACAGCCATGAGTTGCATCGGGTGACTCTTAGAAGGAGAGATAAGGAGAGGGTTTCGTGACCGAGACACATTCAGTTTCTTTGACAGGGGCCACACCAGGGCAAATGCTGGCGGGCTTGACCTGAATCGTTGTTACGGCGATGCGAACCCTAGAGAACATGAAGGCTTGGCTGCTGCACCCTTCCCTCACTGATTGTCAGTGAACTACATCACAATGCTGCATGCTGGCGTGACTGTTCCATTCGGTGCAAAGGTGTCTTCTGGGCGCTCGAGTGGCTCAAGCACTGGGCAAGCGAAGGCGTGAAAGCGTGAGCTGCTTGAAGTGACGGGATCTGCTGCAGTGAGGTCGACTTCTCTTCTACCTGGACATGCACGCACATGCCCATACACGCGGCTGCATTCTGTACGGCAATCGCTTGTCGGGTGCTGCACAGGCTGGCTTCGCAAGATCTGATGGGATGTTTTGCACTCGCTTCGGTTTGCAGGTCTGGAACGTTGCTTTTGCACGCATTTGCGAGCTGAATGGTCCCCATTTCGACTTCGAGGGCTGCGAGTTCCCTCCAACGTCTGACAAGGTCCCTGCGCGCTTCTCACTCTCGGATTCTAGGCTTGGGTCTATAGGCAATATGATGCATTTTCAAGCTCGGCCGTGAGTTCCGTGTCGTCAGCAGTGCACGAAAGATCACTTAAGTGGCTTTCGCAGAGTTCCATTGAGCCCGGCCTCTCTTGAACTTGATTTCTTGGATGTAGGAGCACGGACACGACAGCAACGAGAACTGCGGTCGGGCATCGGTCGCTGCCATGTGCAATGTGAGTCGCTTGACAGCCACTGGTAGAGAACTAGAGTCACTAGAGAACTAATTAATCCTCAGCCGGTCTCGTTTCGCATGTCGAGAATCTGACTTGTGATTTGCAGGCACAAGCTTGCTGAACTCAGGTCATGCTTACACGCTGCTTGACTGATTCTAGATTCTAGACCAGCTGCAGTGGGCTCACCAAGTGCAATCCACACGCACAGCTTGGCCTGTGCTAAAGTGGGACGCCACGCGCCGACATGTCAAACAACGCGCCGAAATATGTAAAAACATGTACCGAGATGTCCGCCGACACGGTAAACATCACGCGCCGGACACGGCAAAACAAAAGGGCTTCGCCGACATGCGAAAACTATGTGCCGACATGGCAAAAACGATGCTTCCACCGACATGCCAAATAGACGCCGCCGACATACCAAAAATCACGAGACGACCTGACCTGGCCAAAACAAGGGAAACAATGCATCTCGGGGCGCGTTTTTGTCATGTCAGCGCACGCGATCCCCATATAGTAGGTGCCGCTACGAGACATGAACATTGCAATGCACAATTCCGAGCCGCGCAGGTTAGAGTGCCACTACAGCATCGGTCGACAGGTGGGACCCCTCAGCCATTTCTGCGATTTGACTGGCGGTAAGCCTTCGGGACGAACGTGCTAAGGCCCATCCGGTGGAAGAGCTCAGCTGCTTGCATGGGAGGCCGGCTCATCCTGGAATGCATGTTCCGTGACCTTGCCGCACACATGCACGCAAGCATCAAACAGCCTTGTTCTGGCGAGCTGTAGTGGTGATGCAGCCAAGGTTTGTTTGCCAGGCTGGAGCAATCATGGGTTATGCCGTTATGCCGCATGCATCCGTATGCCGCATCCTTCTCTTGCGAGCTGTTACGTTAAACCACAGCGTAATTGATTCAGGCAGCTGCACAATCACAGCAGTGCTCGTTTCAGTGGGTTGTCAAGAGTGGAGGCGCGTGTGGCCCTAGACCGTCGGCAGGTGCCCTATGGTGTTTACGAGTGGGAGAGCGTCGGAGAGGCCGTCAAGGGTGCAGTCCCGTGGCAATGCAGAACTGGAGCACGATCTTTGATCTTTGTGTTGCTGTGTCGATTTGTGTCGCAAAGCATCGCCAGCAGAAGTACTATGCACTCTTGCATGGCCGTCCGATTTACAGTGGAGGCATTAGCCTGCGCCATGCTTGACCTGCATGGCGTGACCACACTGAGCCGCTCTTCTGCGCAAGCACTGGATGTCCTGGGAGAGGCGGGGAATGCGGATGTTTGCGGCTGGTGGCCGAAGCGGCATCCTTTCTTCGATGCCAAGGTGGCAGCTCGCCTGGCAGCCCCCGGAGTCAAAGCAACAACTCCAGAAAGCCTAGTGACTGCGAACCCGCGAGAGGCGCAGCAACCTTTGAACTGCCTCACAGGCGCAGCACGTAGAACTATGCCAGGCGCTGAGACTGAGACTGCCTGCGACTTCGGCAGACCAGGAGCACCGGGCGGAAGCGTCATGAATTCGGGGGTAACTGGAAGCGAAGCGCGGGCCGAGCACTTGGCAGGAGCTTTGTGAAGTGCAGCTCTGGCGAGTGCTCCATTCGGTCGTGGTGGCGCGGGAACGTCCCGACTTGGAGGCTCAGGTCCTGGAGGCGCGAAGAATTCGCCTCTCGGGCCGAGCTCCAAGAGCGGAGAGCGAAGGTCTTCGGCAAAGGCCAAATGCTCGCTGTCGCAGAGGAGGCCGTGGCTGGCAGTTGCACGATCTTCGGGCCGAAGATCCCGCCAGGTTCCGAGCAGCCCGTGGGTCAGGCTAGCGACCCCATGCGGCTTCCTTGGCGGCAAGCTGAACACCGAACTGTACAAGGCATGTTGGCCACAAACCCACAAAGGCCGAGAAGTCACCGGAGTGTTTGCCAGGTTGGGCGAACGGCAGCATACATGCTCACAGACGGCTCTGCGACGAGACCGCACTACGACTATGACTATCCCAACGTAGCACTATGTAGCACATAAACATGCGTGTACGTACGTGTTTGCGCGTCCGTCTGTCTGTCCGTCCGTCCGTCTGTCGGTCTGTCTGTGCCATACACACACAGCTACGTATGTCCGTGGTCGTTAGCTTATCACTTCTACGGTGAGGCGAAAGGCCTGGGGCAGCTGCTGCAGAAAACCAACTGCTGGATGTGCATGCGTCGGAGGGACCTGGAGATGGCCACGCCTGGAGATGCCAACAGTGAGAAAAAATGGCTGCAGCCCTGTATGAGAAGGTGTTAAGTTAGAGCAACCCAGTTACTTGTATCGAATGTTCACCGAGCGCCGTTGGTTTCGTCGCCATTGAAGTCGAAAAAGACGGTTCAGAGTCGACACTGGCCATGAGCGGCTGCAACGACAACGGTTCACGTACAGAAGTGGCACGCGGAAAGCAGGATGCACATCCAATCTTCGTCTCTTGGGATTACACGGGCCCGGCGACTCTTCCAGCAGGGGTCGTGAAACTGAACTCGGATGCCGCGCTTCGTTAGTTTCGAGGCTCAGTCGCGCGAGTTTCCCGTACCGGAAGGTGGTTAACTGTCTCTGTTGGTGTGAGGGTGGCTCCACCGCACGCAGCAGGAGGTCACTGAAGCTAGCTTTCGGGGTAGATCTCAGGGATCTAAGATGATTTAAGAGGCAGCAGGCCCCTCCGCCTCCTTCTGGCGGAGGGAGGAAAACCGCCCCCGCCTCCCCTCCACCTTGAGCACCCCCTCCCCCCCCCTCCCTCAAAGTGTCAGTACAGCAGACGGCAGATCCGCTATCATTCGGATTACAGCCGCAGCGTACATCTGCACAACTGAAGATAGCAGCAATGCCTGAGACTGTTTCATATTCACTGCAAGGACCAGCCTAGACGAGTTTGTAGGAGGGTAAACAAACGATTCAGAGTTGGTTCTTGAGTGAGCTTTGCCACCCTCGTTGCCCTCGTTCAGGGCAGTCTCAGTCTTAGTTTTAATAACAACGCATCCGAACAAGTTGGACAGCCTACATGAACAAAACACAATTTGGTATGCTGAGATGCCTGATGCAACCGAATACAGTCGGTTATCCACGCGGTTGGTCGGTAAATGCAGGTGAGAGTCTGGGCGAAAGGTCTCCTCGCACTGCGTAATGCACATGCAGCAGATCGTCGCTGGGTTTTTGGCTCGGAGCAAGCTGTATCCGGATTGCCGCAGGACATGTCGCCAGTTCAGCAAAGGGTCGTTTTTGAGCTGACAGCTGTAATGAAAGAATTGAAGCCAGGTGGTCCATCGTGGGACAAAGGTCTACACAGCCGATATGTGCAAGACAGTCCTCAGTAATCTAGCACGCTGCCATCACGTGCAATTGCGGCGCGATGGCGGCGCCGTCCTTGCGGAAGGTGTGTGCTCTTAGGCAGGATGCCGATGGAGTTGCTAATTCGCAAGTCTCGACCGGCCCACCTGAGAGCGTTCTCATGCCAGCGTGAAGCATAATGGCACATATAATTGCCTTGGCCTGGCCCGTCGCAGGGGTCATGACGAGCGCGCATGGTACGTGGCATGGAGACCCAGTTCGCCTAAGCCGGTGGCTCAAAGAAGGATGTCAAGTCACTTCGAGCAAATGCTACGGTGCTACATGGTGCTGCAGTCTGTAATTCCCAGCCTACTTTTCTCTTACTGGTCCAAGGCTGATGTTTGCCTCGTCAGGCCTGTTGCTGGTTGTGCAGTGCTTCGGTGCTCTCTGCAGCACGTCAAGATCACGGATGCTCAGGATCGGATCTGACCATTCGCATCTGGACATGTGGCACCAGAGACCCCGGCCACGAGGCCAGAAGCTCAGCCCTGCAAACCCTTGCATCTTGCAGACCATGAACAGTCGTCCGAAACACTGCAGCCGGCTGCTGCAAACAAGCACACAGACATCAAGACCTGTGCATGCACTACTGATTCTGCGCAGAAACCCAGACCCTGTAGACTCTTGTAGTTTGGTTTGTCATCCTGCGGGACACACGCAGCCGAGGAATCTTGGGCCCTCTCTCAGGAGATTGACGTCTCCGAGCGCCACTCTCGAACGCTGCGTTCTCTTGCGGTGCGCAGATCAATCAGGGATGACTTTGCAAACACATGTGACGGTGCATCGCGATACCTTACCAAAGCATGTTGATAGAGCACTCTGGCTGCAGTGGAGCCCATGCGGCAAGCTTCTAGCAGCAGCTTCGTTTGATGTCCAAGCCTTGGTGTCTGTCAGCCGGGATCGGCAGATTCTATGACTCCCGGCACGAGGCCAGCATTTCGGTCTGGAGAGTTATTCCAGGGACCGACACTCGAGGCGCTCGACGTCTTCTCTGAAACATTGTCTTTCCATGTTCTCGCTGCAGTGTAGGGAGATCTTCTGTTGCCACAGTCCAGTATCCAATCTTGCACCGCGGGGCTTCCGACTGGCAATGTTTGCTGCCTTGAACTTGCCATTGTCAGGAAGAATTGAGTTTGACTGCATGACCGTACTGAGCGGCCATGAAAACGAAGTCAAGCTGTGGACTCAGGCTGCGCAGGGAATGGAAGGCCATGGCTGCATATGGCTGCGCTTGAAAGAAGGATCCATTGAGCAAGTAGTTTTTTCCGGAGGCGAGCAGCTGCTTATCATAAGTGTTGCATGCTGCTTCTGAAGTGCCCCCCGCCCCCAACAACTTGCGAATACCTTTCAAATCAGATCTTGTGACTACTCCAGTCTCGATTCGGACGATCATGATTCTGTCAGCAAGCTCCGTGCTTCCGACTCAGGTCCGTGGCTTTCAGTCCCTCAGGCAATTTGTTTGCTTCTTGCAGCCGCCGCAACCTCAGAGGAAAATTCGGGCCACAATTGACACGGCTTCAGCGGTGTTGGTTCGTCTAGCTCCAGGTGATCGCTCTGCAGACCTGGCCTATGTTGGCTTGAACAAGACGCTTGTGTTAAGCTGAAGTCCTGAGCTGTGCCAGGTCTGGGTGTATGACTCGGAGGAGACGGATGAGTACGAATGCGTGGCGCTGCTTCAGTCCCACACCCAGGCGACGCACCCGCTTGAAGCGAGCCGTGCACTGCCATACTGGAGCCAGTGATGATATGCCCTGGACAGGACGTCAAGGCCGTGAGATGGCATCCTCAACAGGAGGTGCTCTTCTCGTGCTCTTACGACGACACGATCAAGGCGAGCCGGGGCCAAGGTGAAGCTTGGTATCTCTGCTCTCTTCTGTGCTCAGGTCTGGGGCCCTGACGGAGACGATTGGTGCTGCAAAGAGACCATGGAGGGCCACGGCAGCACAGCTCCCTCGGCGAGTTGTCGTTCTTGACTTACTCCAGCCAGAGGGTCGTCAAGTGTCGCTGTACGATATGCAATATTATTACATGAACTAATACACCCGTGGACACTGTGTGCACTGCAGATGTATGCTCCTACACAATTGTTCATGCATCTGTGTATCTAAGTCTAAGTAAGTAAGTAAGCAAGCAAGCAAGCAAGTAAGTAAGTAAGTAAGTAAGTAGCTAACCAACTAACCAACCAACTAACTACCTAACCAACTATATGTATGTATGCATGCATGCATGCATGCACGTGTGCCTGCCTGCCTGCCTGCCTGCCTGCCTGCCTGCGTGCCTGCCTGCCTGCCTGTATGTCAATACAGGTATGTCCGTGTGCGTGTGTGAGCGCTTTGTGCACGTGCGCAATCTCCCACATTCAATATGGACACAAGCAATGAATCGCAGCAGTTTCAGCCAAGCTCGGTTACTTGTTGAACGGTCAGCCGGACTGCGGACATGGCATGGTCATAGTGTCCCAGCCTCGAAGCTCAGCTGCTGGAGGTGGATTTTCAGCCGGCGCAGATGGGCCAGACAAACGAGCAAGGGACCGCACACTGAACCTGACAACTTCTCGTTCGAGTTCTGAAAGAGTTCAAGTTTGCGGGTTAACCGAGTACTGCCACGGAATCCGGACAGATCATGCTCGGCCACCTGAATACAGGTTTAGCTACTCCTCCGCCCACTGCAACTTTCAAGCGACGGTCAGGCAGTCTTGACCATCTTTTCCATGCCACAAGAAGCACAGCGAGAGTCCTGCCTTTCACAGCCTGAAGTTGTCCTGTGCAACAAGGCCATCAGTCGATGCAGAGACCAGTGGCAGCAGGTCTTGAAATGCCTGAGCACCATGGAAGAAGAGCAGCTGGAACCAGATGTCGTGACGTTCTGCTCTTCCGCGAATGTGTGTGGAAAAGCATTGCAATGGCAGTGGGCTCTTCATTTCCTGACCAAGGCCCGGGTCTGTACCATATGGCCGAATGAGGTATTCTACAATGCGGTAATCAGCACCTGCGAGAAATCGACACGTTGGAAGCGATCACTTCTGCTTGTGGCCGACATCGAAAAGCGGCAGCTGCGCGCAGATGTCATATCCTACAGTGCTGTGACTGCAGCGTGCGGTGCAGCCGTAGAGTGGCAGCATGCAGTTGCCTCGACACGTACCATGTTCAGCAAGAACATACAGGCCAGTATCTTCACGGTAAATACTGCAATCAGCGCTTGTCGCAGGTCAGCGTGGCCGCGAGCATTCCATCTATTGACGACTACATCCTGCCTCCTGCTGGAAGCAGACGCTGTTTCTTTCAATGCTGGCATGGGAGCAGCTGTGCATGAGTCGCAGCAGGACTGGGTCCGCTCACTCGCACTCCTTTCTATGCAAAGCTGCCAGCAACTGCGACCCAACGAGATCGCTTTCAACAGCATGCTGAGCGTTTGTGAACAGGTGAATGCTTGGCAGATTGTAATATTATTGATGCTGGACATGCAGAGTGGTGAGCTTCTTCCTGACGTGGTCACCTACAACTCGGCTATCAGTAGCTGCGAGAAGGCCCAGCAGTGGCAGCTTGCGCTGCTTCTTTTCGGAAAGCTTCAGGAGAAGCGAATCGCCCCCAGTGTGATTACTTACAGCGCGGCTATATGTGCACTCGGACAGTCCTCCATGTGGCAGATGGCTTTGGTCTTGCTGCAGATTCCCGAAGACGAAGCGCTGCAAGTAGACATTATTCTGTACAACGCAGCCATCACTGCTTGCGAGCGAGCTGCAAAGTGGACCGCAGCCCTGAGTCTCCTTTCGCTGCTTCTTTCTCGTTCTCTCCAACCCGACGTGATCACGTACAGCAGCCTCGTGAGTGCCTGTGAGAAAGGTTCCGTTTGGCAGCAGGCCCTAGGTTTGCTCAGAAGTCTGCCCGCTCAGAGCATCCAAGCATCTGTGATCACTTTCAATGCGGCGATCAGCGCCTGTGAGAAATCGGCTGAGTGGGAGATGGCGCTTCATGTGCTCCTAGAGCTAATCAACAGTAAACTGGAGTCTACTGAGATTTCCTTTAGCTCTGCGATCAGTGCTTGCCAGAGGGCACAGCAGTTGCAGCAAAAATCAGCAATTCTGTTCGGTCCGTGCCCGTACGTGCCCGTGTGTGTTTTCTTATCAGCCTTGTGAACATTGGACCTGCAGCATGCTGCAGCTTGCGGACGTTGCCAGGTTTGGTCCATGAGCTTCGACAGCACAGGATCGCATTTCGCGTCCTGCCTTCGCCTTACTGGACGATGACAACTCTCACAAGCCTTCGAAACTCGGTCAGACAGACGAGCGTGGCAACCGTTTTGCGGGCATCTCCCACTTGGCGTGTCTATCGTGAAGGGCTTTCGTTCTGAGATGTTCCGACTCTGTAGACGAGTGTAAACACAAAGTAAGCTCCCTCCATCTGCTTCCCCAGGTTCCGACGATGGGAGCTTGCGGATCTGGGCTCCCTCTGCAACCCTTCCAGCAGGCTTCAGGCAAGAACAGGGGAGCAGGGATCCGCATAATTGGATTCGCTTGTTGGGCCATGTTGCTTGCCACGCCCATGCCGGAGGCCCGTGGAAAGCCACAGCACAGAGCCTGTCAAGCAGGAGCTGCCCGTCATGGTGATCCATGTCACAACATGGTCGTTGAACAGCGGGGGGCTGGAATGAACAGGGACAGTCGGACAGTCACGTGCAACCCTTGGTTGCCCTTTTGAGTTTTCAAAAGAAATCGCTGAAATGTGGGATCACAGTCGTGCCTCCTTGAAGGCTGAACAAGTTGAAGTCACAACAGCAAGCCTGGGACTCAAGTACGCTCTTTGCGGCTGTGATCGCCTCGGCTATCGTCGACCCCAACCTCGTTTGCCTCTGACTGGTGAGGTGCCGAAGACTTGCTCTTCGCCCAGTCTGTCAGGCCACTTTTTCGAGGAGACCCACCCCGCATCTGAACAGCATCTGCGACTGCATGGCATCACGTGAACGATGACGATTGCAGCCGGACTGCCCAGGAGCTTTGGTCAAACCGGCGTCTTCGTCTGCAGCACCCCCGCCGGGGCCCCACCTCGTGCAGAAGGACTCGTCGCGAGCCTAAGTCTCACAAATTGGCAGAGCTTGGCTGACCTTCGACGATTGTCCCCTCCATTGACATCAAGTGCTGCCAACATGCACCAGGCAAGCTGTCACACAGCCAGTGGCCAACGGCAGAAGTGAGGCTGCGACTCTCCAGCAACCAGCACATTTTCATTGACGTCCGCAAATTTTCTGGTTTTCAGTGGATGAAACCGGCCTTTGGCCATTGGATGCCTTCAGTCGCTGCACTGAGGCTACGACGTCAGGCCACAAAGCTTGCAGGCTGTGGGACAGGTCGATAAGTATGGTTCGATGCACGTGCTCAAATCACTGAGGCAAGACAGGATCTTGTAGCAGTCTGTGATGCTCCTTGCTGCCCTTTGTCGCATCATTTTATGCAATTAAGCCCAATCCAGTCCTACCATAGCATTTGCCAACCATAGTCGATAGAGGCACCGCAGCAGACCATGTTGTGCGGTCGTTCCGAGCGATGTAAGTAAAAATGCCTGAAGCACTTACAGATCAGCGCCCACTGACGCCTCCTGCGGCTGGGCGTGCGCAGCATCCCTGGTCCATTTGCAGTGAGGGTGTCTCAGGAGGTACTTGCATCAACAGGTCCCCCTTCTACACCCGGTGCAGTGGAAAAAAATAGGGCCCTGGTCACCTTGTCTCGACTCTGGACAGAGTGCCTTCAACGTGTCTTCTTCCTGCTGGCGAGGTGCAGGAAAGGAGAGAGGGAGGTGAGGGGCATGGGATGCATGGGCACGTGCCGTTGCCATGCAATTGCCCTTAATCCAGGTCAGCGTCATCAAGGATCAACATCCTCGACCAGCTTGCGTCTCAGACTTCAGAAAGTGGGAGTGCGAGCTGCATACCTGTCCATGCCCCGCACAATGTGTGTGTGTGTGTGTGTATGTGTGATGCTACACGATGCTGCAGTAGTTTCATGTTTCAAGGCAGCCATATCGTCGAAGACGATGCATACCGGGTTATTTCCACCATGCCCAGCAATTTTTGGCAAAGCAGCACAAAGCACGCGACACGCATGAGCCGCAAAGTCGAAGCTGTCACCTGGATCTGCAGACTCCGGTACCACATTCCCCGAACAGAAAGTGTTGTTCAATCGATACTTGACAAGACCAGCTCGTAAACATACTGACTGGACTATGATGCAATCCAGAGCTCAGTGTACCCAAGAGTTTGAATCCTCACAGGTCTACTGCACGGATTGGTCATGCAGCGACTTCATAGCCTCTGCCTGCGGAGACAATCGGCTCCGCATCTTCCGGCCAGAGGAGCCGCCGGGCGGGACCTTGTAAGAGCCGAATCCGAATCGAAGTTCCGAAGTGTGGTGGTGCCAGCTTTTTGGTGACTTCCCTGCTTGGCTCGCACACGCTTTCCCGGAATGAGCATGCTCTTAGACGTCGGACACTCAAGCGCATCCTCAGACGGCCATCGCTGTACCATTGTTTCCATCTGTGGCGATTCGTGTAGTGTAGACAGTAACGAGCGCAAAACTGATGTGTCGCCCGATCATCTAGGACGCTGCTAGAAGAATCATGTGAACATGGGATGCGCTCGAGCCCATGATCTACCGGCACAGCGACTACAGCGGGTCGCTGTTCACAAAGTCAGCAAGTGTGGGGGTGACTGGAAGCATGCTGTTCATCTACTACACGAGGCTGCGGAAGTGCAAGTTGACTCCATCTCTTACAACCGTGCGATTACTGCTTGCAAGACAGCGACAGCATGGAAGCAAGCCGCCTTTCTGCTGCACAGAATGGCGGGAGCCACTTTGCGAACGAGCACAGTCACTCATACGGCAGCTCTGCGCGCCTGTGGACACGCCCACTGGCCGGTGGCATGCTTCCTTTTCTCCAGGGTTCGGAGTCTGCAACTTCGACTGAATCAGATATCTTTCGGATCCCTCCTGTTCAAGGAGCAACGCGGAGCTTGGCAAAGAGTGCTACACTTGGTGGCTGAGCTAGAACATTACAAAATGGAGCCAAGCCTGATAATGCACAATGCCGCTGTGAGCCATGTGACGGCAGAAGCAGCCTGGCGAGTAGCCATCTGCCTTGGGGAGAACAGTTCTGTGAAGCAGCTGCAACCGGACACTGTGTCAAAGAATGCGTGCATAAACACGTTTGGCAAAGCCTCTTCGTGGCAGACAGCAGCCCTTCTTTTCGAGCGGTGCTTGGTGCACCTTCAGTCAAACACGGTCACTCTCAATGCTGCTATCACTGCATGCGACGGCGCCTCGGAGTGGCACCACGCTTTGCATTTTCTGCGAGAGGCAGCTTCGCAGCAGCTGGTGCCAAACATCATCACATACAACGCAGCCATGAGCACTTGCGAGAAGGCTTCAGAATGGAAATCGGCCGTTTGGTTGCTTCAGCTAATAGGCCACGGCTGGCTGGAGCCGGATGTCGTCTCATGCAACGCAGCAATCAGTGCGTGTGGGAAGGCTTTGGAGTGGCAATTTAGCCTTCTTCTGTTATCGCATATGGCATCCCGGCATATCCAATGCGACGTAGTCAGCTACAGTTCAGTGATCAGTTCTCTTGAAAAGTGCCACAGATGGCAGCAGGCTCTTCTGCTAGTCCAGGAAATGGCCAGCCTTCAGATTCGCTGCAATACCGTGGCTTGCAGCGCAACGATCAGTGCATGCGAGAAAGCCAAAGAATGGAGACGCGGATTGATGTTGTTTAGTACAGCTGCGACATGCCAGTCAGTCGATACCATTGCCTGCAATGCCATGATAAGTGCCTATGAGAAATCAGCCAAATGGCAGAACGCACTTCTGCTGCTGAGCCGAATGGGGTTCGTCGGCTTGCAGCAGACTGAAGTAACCTACAACTCAGTTGCAAGCGCGTGCCAGAAGGCAGCCGTATGGCAAGCGGCCCTGTCCCAGGTTGACACTGCGCAAAAGTTCGCGCTGTGTGATGACATTACCTTTAATTCAGCCATTAGGGCCTGTGGCGGGGCCACAGTCCTGGCTACGGAAGAAGACCGGGTGCGAGCCATGAACATGTTTTTGCTCATGCGCGGCTGCTTCCTCTGCATGTAGAATGATAATGTAGCCGTACTCAATTATCCCAGGACGCATCGAGCCTGTTGGAATGGGCCTGCATAGCAAACGCCAGCCTGACATGTCTTGTATTGTCTTGTCATGAGCAGTCGTGATGCTCTTCTATTTTGCGTTTGGATGCGGCCAGCGCTGGTCCCCCTGAGTTACTACTCCGGCAGAGTATACATCCCCTTTATACGACGGTAATGCTGCCAGGAAGTCGCTCATGAAGGAGACGTGAATTGCGTCGCATGGTGCCCCGGAGAATCTCAGCGTCCTCCTCAGATTCTTCCATCCCGCAGCAGCATCGCATAGCATCGCCCCTGCGCACAGGCACCTCGGGGTTTCTGTCACATGTGCTGTGTATCAAAATGCCCTGGCAGATCAGGTTTGCTGGCAGGACCTTCCTCGCAACTGCCCGGGCCTTGAGCACGGTGCCCGTCCCTCAATCCGTATGTGCCATTGACACATTCTGTGGTCTCTTGGCTTCAGGCAGGCGACGATGCAGAGGTTGCGGTGTGGGAATTTTCCAACTAAGCTTTCTCGGGCGCGAGATGTGGTCAGCGTGTGATGACATGTAGTCGTAGGTATGCGAGATTATGTGAGTACGCATGCCCTTTCCGCCAGATCTCGCGCAAACCACGAAGGTGATGTAGTGACTGCGTAGTGACTACGTAGTGGTAGGTTGACCCCCAACCCAGACAGCGAGGCATCGGCCCCGAGAACATGCGATTCAGAGGGCATTCGTGGCGTCGACACTCTGTGATCTCAGTCCCAGAGGGTTAAAGCGGCGTTCAGACTTGCCGGAAAGTTTCATTGATAGATGTGATACTTATGGCACTTGACTTCTTGGTGCTTTCATTGTCATCAATGTGCAATGTACCTGTGGCTGGGTTTGAGCAACTTCTCCGGGCATCACGAGGGTTGAAGCGGAAGCAAGTCGCAGTCGGCTGCAACAGCTTGGGCCCATAAGCCTTGCATCAGACGCTTTGTCACTCATGAGTCCTACAGCCTAGATGCCGTCACCTGCGTATTCCGACCTTCGCCTCCGCAGTCAAACGGAGACTAGAATCGACAAGATCCCAGTCTCTCTTTTTTCCCCATACTCATACTTGAACATTGACTCATCCGTCACCTTCATAAACCTTGTCGACGCAATGCTGCGGATTGCCTTCGCATTGCTGTCTTTAGCGAACGCGTGGTGGGACCATGGTCACATGATGGTGGCATCTGGGCGAGATATCCGCCAGAGGCAACATGTTGATTCATGTTGATGCTGTTGTGTTCGGTTCCGAAGATCCTGTACTCAGGCTGAAATCGCCAGGCAGCAGTTGACGTCGGAGCAGCTGACCCACATCAACGAAATCTTGAAGGATTGTGAGTGAGTAGGAATTCCCAGCTGGGTTGCTGGCAACTGCATGAGTCAGTCCTGGCATGAGTGTCAAGAGAGGAGAGGCAGAGAGCTGTAGCACCTGCAGGACTTTTCAATCGACTATCCGGCAGCCTCTGACGTGGTCACGGCAGCAGTGTGGCCAGACCTGATCAAGTGCTCCGGCAGCTTCTGCCACACGGTGAGCCGGGGCACACAAAGAGATTTCAATCGTCCTCCACCTCAGCAACACAGTCCTGTGCAGGAGGTGATTGATAATATGCACATCTTCGACTCCTGGCACTTCAACGACTCTCAGACTGGCATGAGGCGGCATGAGAGGGTCACGCATGCGATGAGATGAGCTCAAAAGAACACTCCTACGGCCCTCTGACTCGTGCTGCAGCCTTTAGAGAGCCAGAGTGTTCACATCATGCTCAAGATAAAGCACTGTTGCAGGATGTTGCGCTGGTGTTGCGATGGCACTTGCAGAGTTGTCTGCTGTAACGCAACCAAATCATCTACTGACTGCTGTCGGCTATCGAATTGCATATCTCACCTCTTGAGCAGAAACCAAACATACCGGCCGGATGAAGGCCGCAACAGGTAATCGTCAGCTCACGCCGCTCATGGACGGCGTCCTTGTTGCCATTCCTCGGTTCCTTCTTCATGAACTGCTGCATGTTTGTTTGCGCACAGGCAGGATGACTTTGGCGAAGTGCCCTCCTTTTTCCTGCCAACGAAATCGAATCGTTAGAGGGGACTGTTACCTGGCCGATTCTGCCTCCCGCGGCCCGGGTGCGGGACCGGATTGTGAAAGGGGCCAGGCGGCGCCCACCACGAGAGTGCCGAAGGGAGGCCACGGTGGAGGCGGCGGAGGAGGAGGAAAGGACGCCAAGAGAAGAAAGAGCGGGGCTGTCCCAAACATAGCGTGAGCTGACGGCAGGATGCGCGAGGGACGGGCCTGCGCCAAGTGTCTCACCACCTACAGCCACTGCGTGTGTCTCGAGAGGCGGATCAGGCTGTGCAATGCATGTGCAATGGACGGGCAGTGGAGGAAGCTACTCCTGATTTTGTCAAGCACATTGTCAGAGACTCGAGTTTCGTGGACCTGCGCTCGTTCACAAGGTGGGAATCACTTTCGTGCAAAAGGCGTGTCAGTCCATCAAAAGTTGTGTCTTTGGTAGCTTTTCCCAAGGTTCTCTAGCATTTTCATTTTGTGATCCGCGGCCACGGGTTTCTGCGAGCAAAGTTCGCACACCGACAGGGCTCTGCCTTTCTGTCAATCTGCCTCGCTGTCGTGAACTCAGCTGAGGGAAGGCCGTACAATCCCGAGAACATGAAGCTTCCAGCTGGCAGCAACAATTGGCAGAACAACCCATCTGCCCTGTACACGATGACATCTGGCTTCATCTCTCTGGGAAGCTTGCTTCTGTTTGCCATACCCTTGTCTTCGAATGTGTTTAGCCTGTAGCCGCTAGTCTCCATGCATGATTCGGAGTCGCCGAGGCAGCTCTAACTCTCGCTTCACACACAACTTCTTCATTCGCTGGCTGCTGCATGTTGTGGGCGACGTCCATCAACCGCTGCACAGTTGTGATGGATACTTTGACAACGACCGTCTTGGGCACTTCCCGTTCAGTGATCTGGGCGGCAACAGGCTCTCCACGGGTTCTCTGCCAAGTTGGAGAAACGGGTAGTGCGGTAGCTCATGGGAGTTTTTTTGTCTACAGTACATAGCTACGCACCTCGCAAGGCTCAAACGTGACAGAACTGGAAGCGAGCAGTCTCCGCAGGATCCCCATTGAAAGTCCGTGTGCGAACAACCTGCACGCCTACTGGGACTCTGCGGGTTGCAGCTATGTTGTCAACTGGTCGCCGCAGATAGACGCAGCTGGGCCCTCAGGTACAGGACCTCAGGTGGTTCGTGTTTGCCACGATGCAGCAATATCAGACATTGTCCACACAAGAGGTTGCCTCCAGTCTGTTTGCTTGCGGTTTGCATCCATGCCTCGAAGGTTTGACAAGAGGCAGCTCTCAAGGCAAAGAAGAATGAAACTAGCTTGTAGTGGCTATGATAGAGTCAGAATTTTAGAGCGAAGCGCGACGTGAGAGCTGCTTGAGTGCATGGGGGACCGGCAGCGAAGTTCCTCTTGTTTTTTTGGCCGAACGTGGTACTGGCTCCTGAGCTCTCCTGGAACCAAAGGACTGACCTTGTGGCTCCTGTGTGTTTGCAAGCATAAGACGAAAAAACAGATCAATAGCAGACACAAGAAGCAAGGGCTGAACAAAACATACAACAAACGGTTCCGTGAACGAGAGTGCCCTCAAACTCGCATGTCTGTACTCCCCATTCCTGTGTCAATGTGGTTGACCCGCGCACGCGCAACACCGTCTCGATCATTCAAATTCGTTTCAGTGTATGGCAAGACCGATCTTCTACTGTACATTAGATCACGCAAGTCGGATGAGGTAGATGCATTTCGAGAGAGTACAACAACTTGCTCATGCACTCGTGTAGAACAACCGCGGCGAATTCAGCACCAAGAAGTGTCGGACCTCCGGCACAGCAGCCAAACATGTGCAGACATGTGAATGTTGACATATGTTGATATCGTCAGCTCGTACCAGGCAGGTGTGAGTTAGCCTCTTTGTAGGATGCCAGTCTGAGTATTGGTCCTCCCCAACTCTCCTCGTCACAGAAGTGCTGTGGGAGATGTAGAAGAATCGGTTGTTTTAAGTTGGAGTCCACAGGGTGAGCTTCTTCTCGGGTTTGCTGTCTTTTTCTCAACGCCCCGTGTGCTTGCACGAATTTCGTCAGTTGCACATGCATGTCGCCTGAAGCCCAGCCAAAAAGCTTCGGCAGCCTGGTGCAGACCCAGGTACGCAAGCAGCTAACAGCAAACGCAACTGCCCTGGTGGCCAAGTATCCGAAAACGTCCCCTGCTTTCGCCGGCCGCTATGTCGAGGATGAGTTGCATGACTGCTGGAATGCTCTGCAACTTAACTCGACTTAGCAAAATCTGGAGCAGGTCCATGTGTTTACGCGTGTGAGTTGCGCTCCACGGCGAGTTGTGTTTGACTGCAAACCATGCCCGAGACAGGCTGGCCGGACGTGCTGCCACTGTCAAGCCGTTCGACGTTTGCAAGCAAGTATTCTTTTCGTGGTCTAACGACACGTTCAACAATGGCGTTGAGCGAGCGTACACTGGCATTACACGAGAGTCACCCATTCCGGATGATTATGCAGCGTGGGTGAAGGCTGGAGCACGGTACATGTTGCTCCTCTGCATTCCAACCACAGTCCGTCAGCATAAGCTTTGCATTTTGGAATGTGTCTATCTATTGCAGCAGGAGTTTTCTGAGCAGCAGTTCGTTCTTGCAGGGTACCGCCTTGGAGGCCGGCGTGTCTTGGCCGCTGTGTCGCCCAAATCCGATTGAACAGTCTTGTAGTTCGAAAGGACTCCTGCAACTCGTTGCATCACGATCGGTGATGTCAAGTCCAGGAGCCCCACACCCGCAGCTTGACTCAGACCTGAGCTCCGGTTCTGTGCTTTTGCAGTGCGGCACCAAGGCCAGGACAATGGACGCTCGCCGCGAAGCTTTTTGCAATACTTTCCCTGTTGCTGGCGGTTCTTGTAGCTATGTTGCTACGGTCAGTCCTCAAGTTGCGCCGGAACCTCGTTGAAGTCTCCTTAGTTGAGGGCATCGACCCACACGTCTAGGGCCTAGGGCATGCTTGCGCGTGGGGAGGAGTCGGAATCTTCCATGCTACTTTCACGCCCCCCCCCATTGCGGTTCCCGTTTAAATTGTGTGCCAACGGGCATCTACGGCTTGCTTGGAGTTGAGATGCATGCGCGACGAAAAGGAGTTGGTCCGCCGACTTGGATAAAGACAGCAGCTGCAGCGTTTCAAGATGCTTCGAATTTACGCAACAGTAATGTAGCTTTTGTGGCATCGTTCAGACTGATGACGGCTTGTGGCTTCATCAAAGAGCACAGTTTTGGTTTCGTAGGGGGGCAGCAGAAAGCCACTTGCACAATCTTTGGCAGCTCCTCGCTCTTTTCCAAGAGGTTGATATGTAGTTGCGAACCAGGTCTGCATGGTGGCTGCAACCTGGTCCATGAATCACATGGTTCTCGAGACAAGCCCCAGATGTCCTCGCCTTCTGCAAAGGAGACTCGATAACTACTAACATGTGCTTTATGACCGGGAGATGTTCACAACCAGTCCCTGCCCCCAACTCTCCAGCACTTCTTCGCTGTCCATGGGAATTTGGAGCACGTTGGTTTCTCGACTCACCTGGCCATGGCCGGCTGCTTGGTTCGTGAGGGAGGGGCTTAGGGCATTTTGGGTGCAAGGTTTAGGGTTTAGATCAGCGTCTCGAGACGCTTGACGGGACAAGACACTGACGTGTTTCTGGGACATGTGTTTTTATTGTATTTTTTTTTCGGGCCCGGGGATGGCTGGTCGTGTACTGTGTTGAGATTCCGAGGGGTTTATTGTTTAGCATTGGGGCTTGAGACGCACGGGGTTTGGGCCAGGCCTCGGCACAGGAGGCCAGCGTGCTGCATACAGCATGTTTCGTATGCAGTCCTCGAAAATCTGTCTTGGCACTGTGTATTGCGTCTAGGTCTCAGAAGAGACTAGTTCTTCTTTTTTCAACCCGAGTTGCCATCGAGGTTGGAGTGGCGATACATTGCCAGGATAGTCCTCATGAAACCTGACATGTAGTGCTGAACGAGCTCTGGGGAAACTCGTTCAGCCGAACAGGAGCCCGAAGCTCCAAAGCCTTCGAACCCAAGCTTCACATGAACTCGAAACTCAAGATTGCCATGCCAACTATCCGCAAAAAGTCCAAGCCAAGGCTGCGCGCGTGGTGCGAGTATAGCATAGCATCGCGGCAGTCGCAGCTTTCTCCAATGCCCAGCTTGTCATCTCAGAGGACCAGAGATGCTGACCGCCACAGTTTCTGTCCCACAAGAGGCCATGAAACCCCAAACTTACGCGAGACAAGACGCGCTTGGCCTGGCTTACAGGAGCTGGCCGTCCGCTCACCTCTGCAAGCACGTTCGAGGTTAGCGAGTTGGAGAACTCACTCCGGAGCCTCGGAGCTTTTTCGGCTTCAGGGTTTGTAAGAAATTTGGGCTCTATGAGGGGTTCCCAAATCTTTGGGAATGGGTTTGGACACTGTTTGGACCTCAGGGTGCTTAAGAAAGTAAATCGCAGGATCTAACCGCAAAGCCTGTGGTTACTTGCGGTTTAGAGTTTGGGGTTTCGGGATTCGAGCTCTGAGGCTTACTCAACCCGGGCCGAGTAAAACCCGAGCGTTTGCACAGAAGACATTCCCGGTGTAGTTGCAAGGACCCAGTGCTAGACGCACCTCAGTTTGAGCAGGAGGAATGTTTGGAGCTTTAACACAAAAACTCTACACTCACTGAATACTAGGAAAGGTTGGTTGAAGCTTTCGGGGTTTCAGGCTTTCCGGCCATAGATGTCCATAACATTGGTTAGAATCTACCGGTGCAACCTTTTCATCTGAAGAATCTTGAAGAATCTCGCTAGGACATCGTTGCTCCAAAGGCCTTGGATCCGAAAGCCAGCCGCGAGTGAGGGAACGAGGGAGTTTCGCCCAGCACAAACTCATGCTCCTCCGAGACAATAAAACGCAGTCGCACTAGGTACTTTGGGCTGCGCAAGCTTGAGCGGGCAAGACAGTGTATGGATTTCTCATCTCGACCGTCCGAGAGCATCACTGAACACAACAAAGCAATCCACCGATGTGGGGAGCAGTGGACAGGAGCTCTCCAGCTTCTTCAAGAAACCGAAAGACGGAGGTTTCGGCGCGATGTGGTAACATGCAACTCAGCACTGGGTACATTAGAGAAGGCCTGTCAGTGGCAGCGTGCCGTCCAAGCTGTCGCTGACATTCGAAAGCATCGCCTAGAGCGCAACTTGGTGACTTTTTCGACCATGGTCAGTTCGCACAGAGGACGTGGATCCTGGCCAGATGCTGTGCTGCTTCTGTGCGACATTGAGAGCTGTCAACTAGAAGTGAATTCAGTGACATGCAACGCTGTGGTTGCTGTTCTGGAGAGGACCTCGCAGTGGTCACGGGCTGTAAGCTTGCTGTATACCATGCAGGCCACACGCACTCAGGCAACGATTGTTACGCTCAACTCCTTGATTAGCTCCTTTGGAAGGGCCGCAGAAAGTTCGAAAGCTTTGCTTATGACACAGAGTATATGTAAGCTGCACCTGCAGCCTACCATTGTCACATACAGTTCGGCAGTCAGTGCGTGTGAAGCTGCCTCGGATTGGAAGACAGGCCTGGAGATGCTCAATGCAGCCCACAGAGAGTGGCTGCAGTTGAATGTCATTCTTTACAGTGCCACCATAAGTGCGTGTGGCAAGTCTGCAATGTGGCTGCATGCTTTGCAGCTGCTTCGGGAGATGGAAGTCATTAGTTTAGAGCCAAACACGATCACTTACAGCTCGGCAAGTACAGCTTGTGAGAGAGCTGCTCAATGGCAGCGTGCACTGCTCCTGCTCGACGAGATGGAGCGCATTCAGGTAGTGCCGGATGTGATCGTGTATAATGCTACAATAAGTGCCTGTGAAAAAGTTGGACATTGGCGGATGGCCCTGTACCTAATGAGTGATGCGTTTTCACGCAAGCAGCTCTTGCCAAACACAGTGACGTACAACGCAGTATTGGCAGCATATGAGAAATCAAGCCGTTGGAAAACCTCCACCTGGCATCTGAACCAGATGAAGCAACAGCAGCTTCAACTGGATGTCATCACATACAATTCGGTCATCTCTGCCTGTGAAAAGAACTCTGAATGGCAGTATGCTGTGTACATGTTGCACCAGCTTTGCACAGTGCATCTCGATCCGTCCCTTATAACATACAACGCATGCATCAGCGCATGCGAAAAAGGCGAGGAGTGGCAGCTTGCCTTGGAACTTCTGAAGGAGGTAGAGCTGGGGCGCCTGCAAGCTGATATCATCACCTACAACTCGACCATCAGTGCATGTCAGAAGGCTGCACAATGGCAGCTAGCTCTGGCCCTCCTGGACCAGCTGACATTTCTCCACGTTCGGCAGGACGTCATTACGCATAATTCAACCATGAGTGCATGTGAGAGAGCCGCGCAGTGGCAGCAATCCATGGCTCTTCTCAGCAATACATGGCGTCTTGCGGGTCGCAATGACGAAATATCGTTTAATGTTGCCATCACTGCATGTTGGACTGCGATTGCCGCTGTGCAAAAGTCGATTGGCCCCACATGATTTTGTGATGCATCGATGTCAACTGATGATTACAGGGGCTTCACTGCATGCAGAGTTGGCGTGAGAATGCAAATGGCTTGAGCAGAAAGACTTGTCGCATAGTTCATTGGGAAGGGCTGCGGCAGAAGCGATCAACTTCGATCAACTGGCCAATTTGCATAGGTCTTGTATGGGGTGCTAGTTCGCATGGCTCGTGATCTCAAGAATCGCTGACTTCAACAAACTATTCAATGGTAATTGCATTGGCACTGTGGGTTCAAGACACTATGAGATTATTGCGCTGCTACATATCACTAGTCCGCATCTTCGAAGCGAACCTTCCAAGCCTCATTCGGTGAAGATGTTGATGGAATCGAAGATGACGGAGGCCCACCGGGGTTATTCTTATTTAGTGTGGCTCGGAAAAGGCAATCACTACAAAAGAAGGGGGACGCGTCACATCATGCCGCTTCTAACACCACTAACCTCTGGTTGAGTCCGTTCATGCCCCATCATGCCCCTGCAAGCCCTGTCGGCCACGGTTTGATCCGTAGGCGCTTCGACTCCCCCAGTCAAAAACATGCACCTTCGTTGAATAATCCGAACCAGCGAAGCATGTCTGGTTGCCATGTTGCGATTTGGCTTGCTTGGCTTTGCTGGATACTGGCGGAGAAGGTGGAAGTACCGGAAGCACGTGTGCCATGTGTTTTCCCCTTCTGCAGCTTCAGATGTTTCGACGGTATCCTGGGCCAGCCGAACCGGACCGTTTTTGCACCAAACATTACCCGGGTTGAACTGGAAAGTTTACCGGGGACATATATGTATCCGATTGGCTTTGCTATTCCCGAGGAAATGTTAGTGCCCTGTTTGCCGGAAAAGTACTGGCCCCTGGCGCTTTCTGATGGAAGGAGAATACATGCAAATAAGGAGTACCAGTTCCAATTCTACCAGGAGCAAGAGTATCGCCGGCAGTACCGGCATGCCTACTTTGGTATCACCCGCAAGAAGTTTGGATATGATTGCCTGCGGCACTACGAGATCATTGCAAACGGAGCAATTCCGCTTTTCCTGAGCCTCGGCGATTTGCCGGAGAGGGCGCTGCCTTTCCTACCTCGAGACTTTCTCCACAAGGCTTGGGGCTTACTGGGAAACCGAAGCCTTCAGGCATTGCAGGCCAAACCGGCAAAGTCTTTCAAACTTCGTCATGGCGAAATGATAAACTACTACACTCTCCTTGCTGATCTGATGAGCTACGCACGGCGCCATTTGACCACCAAAGCCATGGCCATTTACGTTTTTGAAACCGTCCGGGCTGTCTCGGGCAGGAAGGTAGAAACCGAGCTTTGTCCCAAAAGGATTCTTTTTCTGTCTGGGCGGATCTACCCTGACTACCAAAGGGACATGCTCTTGCATGGCCTCAAAAAGCTGTGTCCTTTAGTGGTAGACTTCCCGCGCGTCGATCACATGTATGGCCCCAACCCCAGAATCCGGCCAGACCCAGTGCACGGCAACTGGCAGAAGAGCAGAGGAGACTTGCATAGCCGTGGCTTCACCTACTCCATGACCCTGGACTTTGATCTGGGCCGCGTTGATCGTTCTGACGTTCGCTCGAAAATCCTTGAACACTATTACGAAATGGTGATTTTTGGGAGCATTTACAGAAACCCCGCGTATTTTCAAGAGGTTCAAAGCGTTTACACGCCATCAGAAATCGTTTTCATTGATGGCGAGGACTTACACCTCCGTAGCCCGAATGAGCTGGCCCAGTCTGGTGTCCTGTTTCGGCGAGAGCTGGTTCTCGGTGAAAAGGTGTGGTAAAACTGTGCAGCAACTATGCCAGATAGTCAAAAGTTGGCTGGCCTGGAGACGAACGTAGGGTTCCACGACGACCACGGAGGAAGCGGAGGCACTTCGAGGAGACCACATCGCCATCCACGCCGACTTGCCACCGACACATCTTACGTTGACCCGACAGTGCTGTTGCTTTTCCTTTGCAGGTTTAATTACCTCTGGCGGTGATATTTCTGGCCTTTGCGGTTGCACAAAGCCGGATCAGTATTTTGTAGCTCGGTTTTTCCAGTCTCGCGAACCTTCTGAGGCACGCACGCCCAGTGCCCACGGAGATTCCGGATACTTGTGGTGCTTTATGGGTGCCGGAGGGAAAGTGATAAAATGCTCCTCTTCACAGCCAGCGAACTATACTTCTAAACGGCCGATTGTCAGCTATCCCGGTTGTCTGACTATGGACCTTGAGCCTGTGCTGACTGGCTTTGCGAGGCCCCAGGCATTATAGGAATGAGCCAGAGCTAATCAGACCGCAGGGAAGCATGCATCAAACAGCCAATTACTGCAAACACACGGTGACACACAGTAGTCCTTTGCGCAATAGAACAGCCCACCTCGTAGAAAGAAAACGTCGGAAATCGCACATCTCAGCGGTTTGGCACCATGGTTGGCGCAGGCCAGTCGTTGCTGAGTGGTGTGATGATGAGCTATGGAAGCTCCTAGATTCTGTTGGCCGTTTGCAGGACCTCGAGTGCTCTCCGAGGAAATCCCTCAAGCGACTGGCTCTCAGCTGTTTCCTGCACTGCTCGGAGCGTCGGGCTAAAGCAGAAGCTATTCTGGAGGCCCGAAGAGATATGTGGTGAGCTCGACCTGTCTCGCCCCCTTGGCGGCGCACTATGGTGGAACTCCATGCTATGGAAGCTCGCCTGCATCGAGTAGGCCTCAACCTCACTCCGCTGCATTGCGTTGCGCTGGAGTGGCACCCGAGGACCAACTTTCCTCCTGTGGCGATGTTCAGCAGCAAGGACTTCCAGGAGGTCCAGTTCAGTCTTCGCTGTCTTTGACATGTCCTGAGCTAACCATGGCATCCGGCCGCACAGGGGAAGAGGTCTGATTTCTTTGCGAGCCTGTCAGCGCTGAACACCGACAGCAGGTCTGATGCTCATCAATGCTCAGCACGAGGGTTTGTAACCCCCGACAGTTGACTTAATTCTGCAGCTGCGATTGATTCACAGGCCCCTACTGAAAGATCATTCAGGAGTTGATCGAACTTGCTCTCACTCTGGACGTGCTCATACAAGATGTAGGTATAGGAGAACTAGCATGCAGCGCAAGCGCAGCACGGTCCATTCACTGTTAACTATTAGGTGGTCCGTCATTGGCACGAGAATTCCCATCAAGCCCCACATCCCTTCCCTGACCGGGTCTAAAGTCTTGAATGCGATTGGGCACACATTGGCACATGGCATGGTGCGTGGTGCCTGTGCCCTCGAGGCTTAGCGAGCAGTACGTCACGTTCACGGCAGCTCGACATGCCCAGAGCTGAGTTGAACCATGTTGAAACCTGCTAGTCATGGAGAACTGGTCAGTGTGTTCTATAGTTGCACTAGGATTTGTGCACGTCGCGGCCTGTTCCCGAGAAGAACTGCCGCCTAACCGCCTGGGCCTGACATCACAGATGCGAGCTCGGGAGGGAGATGGAAAGAAAGATCTTAGCAACGCAATGACCGCAAGTCCATGGGCAAGTAAGTAAAGCCACTGAAATGCCAAAACTTTTAGAGGCTCTCCAAGAAGTTCGTCCTTGACTCAGGTTGAGTGCATGCAATACGAGGGCGTTCGTGAGCTTGCCTCAGCCTGCTGCATGTCGCAGACCGTTGCATGATTTGGCCCATGCTCCCCGGTTCTTGGCCAAGGACTGCACGTGGAACTTTCCGCTGCAAGACTACATCCCTAAGCGTGACAATCACGGTGTGCCAGATGTTCAGGCAGGGAACTCCCCTCGCGTCCCTTTGTCCTGGACAAGTCCTCCCGCTGCAGTCGTTCCCACAGGCGCGCAGGTTCTGGGACAACAACGTTGTCCACATGGGCCTCAACGCAGAGGAGCATCTGCACAGAGCCGCGAGCATGCGAGGCATGACTCCTCAACATACCTGAACTGCCTGCTCTAAGATTGCTTTGGCCTCGATTGAACTAGGACCAGGATCCACCAGTGGGCCAATCAGTTGTAAGACAGTGTTCATGCGTTCGAAACCGACATTCCGGCAAGAGACCTGGCCGCGCAGACTTTTGCAACCGGATGTTCTCAAAAGGGCACCCGTGGCATCCTGTGGAGATGGCACCACGTGCTTTGCCACACTGTAATGCTGCTGTCATTTGCCTCGCAATGCCTGTTTGCACACTTTCGATGTCTTTCCAGGCATGGTGATTGAGACTGCCCCCAATGTGGCTTGCCACATGTTGCTGCTTCAGGAGTTCTCCGAAAAAGTGATGCCGGTTGGCGGCATCGAGGTCGCTCACCTTTCCGCGATAGAAAGACGTGCAGTTAACGCCTGCCATGCACACCCAAACGCGCGAAAAGGCGGAGATTCGCATCGCGGACTTTGCCGGAAACCCCACCTGGGGCTCCTTGCTGGCACAATACGGTTTCGGTGAACCGGGGTCAGCACCATCCGTTCCGCGCAATTACAGCTGCAACCCGTCTCCCCAGCATTCAGCTAGTCCGCTGCCGGCGAAAGCCACAGGAAGCGACGAGATCACGTTATGCTGAAAGATGCCCGTCTCAGGATACTACCCATGCGTCATGCGCCAGAACCTCAGGACACGTGCTGCCTTGATCCTAGAATTCTGGCACAAGACTGGCGCCAGGGCCGGGTTTGTCGCTGAAGAAGGGCCTTTGTTTGACTGCACTTCAGCTTGGCTGTTCCGGAGTGTGCAAAGAGAAACAAGACAGATATTGAGTCCCTGATATTGTGTTGTCACAGGAACCCCATTCCCGCCTCTCCTACCCTGTCCGGTGGGGCGGCTCAGGCATCGCCGGCTGGCCCTTCCGGCTGCGAAAAATCGGGACCTTTGAAGGATATGGGAAGGCGGGCGAACAGGCTTCAGGTCGCTCCAAATGCAGTAAAATCGTCTTGCCTTTGGCCTCAGAATGGACACCATGAGCTGAACATTGGCTTGATCCTTAGAAATGAGGGTAGACATGAAAGCGCCGTGTCAGATTGGAGTGCCTCAGCAAAGATGTTTGGCGTGAGGTCTTCATTACTTCGAGCAGGATAAGCTTTGGAACTTGCTGGAAGGCAAGCTGTTGCGCTCACCTCCGTGCCAGAAGAAGTAGTACGATGCTTTGAGACTCCGAGGTCCCGCCAGCTTGGCCGCAACGGGGCGGGATCCTTTGTTGCTTCGGTGTGGACTAGATGCTGTGTGGTGCGGCTCTGCATATTGGCCTTCTAAATGCTTCGTGCACCGCGAAAGAGTTTTAAACCGTCAACGAGGCCCGGGCAAACTATGGCAATCCAACCAAACCAACGCCGCGGCTTCAAGTTCTATGCTTCGGCCTTGGACCTTTGCGGGAGAGCGCTGCACTGCCCGAATTCGGGTGGAGTGAGCAATAAACCCACGAAGGAAGAGTGGGGAGTGAGACATGTTTCTCAGGCCGCCTCTAGACCCTTTCGGAGCCCGGTTTCGGGCCACATCTGCGCACAAGGCAATGCTCACCGACCTAGACTGGTTGGGGCCCAACCTGAACGGCAAGAAGCATGACGACCCAGAGGCAGAGGGGCCTTCTTGCGATGCCATTCCATGGAGCCAGCGCCAGGTACCGCAGGAGAAGGGCTACGTTTGGTTCACTGTAGAGGAGACCATAGCGGCTCCCGCAACCTCCGGCAGTTCAATAGGAAAGGCTGCGGGAGACTCAGACCACGGATTTCTAAAGTACCTTGTCCACGCGCGAAGTGCCTAAGGTCCGTATCAAGTTGCTGGACGAAGGCATCATTCCGGCATGGCTTGATCTGCACTACCTGCAGGTGTTTGCAGGCCAGGAGCTCAGATCCAGAATTTGGCCACCTTTCGTGACAAAGAAGATGACATGAGCAAAGTGGGACTACCCTGACCTGTCCACAAGCACCCGTGGCTTCGCATCTTTCACTCTCTAGGCAACCTCTGCGTCCGCCTGGCTCAGGTGGTGTCCCTCTAGGCTTTTTCAGCCAGGCAGATGTGGACCCGGAGTCTGAGGGCACAGCTTTAGCTTGGATCTGAGACATCCGGACGTTCAAGCTTGGCAGCACACGCCCTGCACATCTGGCGAAGGAAGACGGGCCGCAAAGCTATGTGGTCGGCGGAGGAACGCAAAGTCTTGGCAAGGCAGAAAGACAGGGCATGACATGTGCGCTGCTCCGCAGCCAGTATCAGCCAGCCATCATACCGTTGGAGGGTAGTTACAGGTGCAGGTGCTTCGAACGTCTTCATACCGGCGTGTGGTGGCACAAAACGCGTGCAGCCGCATCGTCTTTAAGGACTCCGGCACTGCGCGGCATGCTGCAGACCCACTGCTCAGAAGTGCGGCCCTGCCGCTCCTACGGGTGCAGGACCCCTTGGAAGCCCAGGCCAATGATATCGTGGACATGGGCAGTACTCTAAGAGCTGAGAAACGTTGAGAAATCCATGCTTTGTCACCGTTCATTCCGTATAGTCGGGGCTGAGGTTGGGCCATCTTTGACTGCTGCTACAAAGGCTATCGGTTTCGAAGCTCTTTGCAATTTGGTTGTTCATGCCTGCGAGGTGCGACCATCCGGGTGGGGAAGCATGCAGGAAAGTGGGCCGAAGATGCAGGTGCAGACCGTGGAATGGTGGATTTCAAGGCGGTGCACGAGCGATTCCTTGAAGGGAAGGCTAGCTGAGATCCTGAAACAATCTGTTAAAGGCCTCTGGACCACCGCCGCTGTGCCACGGAGAGTACAAGGACTCGGCATGGCCTGGGCAGATTCGCAGACCCGGCGTTGCATCGCGAACTATCACAGGACAAGGTGACAATTCAGGCGCCCCGCTCTGATTACCTCTTCGAGCGACGCTTAGTCAAGTGAGGCCCAGAGCAGCTGTGCGAATTCACCAAATTGGGGGTTGGAGCGGTTGTGCGTGCTGCATGGCTCGACTCACTCCCAGCTGTCAGAAACCCTGGCTTGCGCTAATCAGAGCGGATACTTGACCGCAGGGCAGGCGAAGCCTTGCTGCTCAAGGATTTGCAAAGTCTTCCGGGTCCGAACACGTGGACTCTCTTCCTTGCATATGAAGTAGGATGAGTTTATTGGTTGTAGTAGTGTATATGGTGTGTTTGTTCTTACGAGCTAAAAACCTCACAGCCATCTTGCACGCTACAGATGAGGGCAATGCTGAGGGTTCTCCTTGGTTCCTGTCGAAGAGAATCCAACGGCTAGAACCAACTCGCTGACGAGCTGCTGCCGTTGGTAAAGAGCTTCTTCGTGCCCGCCTTTCCTGTTCCTACAGATAGTGACAGGTTACCGCGCGTGAGTGTTTCTGATCGGAGGTAGAGGTTGAGTTGTGGTCATCTTCGTCGGCGGAACTCAACGAACTGCCATCGTTGTCTTCGGCTCAAGGGAGCAGTGAGAAGTGGAGAAATGCAAGAAACAATCACGGGCACAGAGTCTTCATACGACCCGCCCTGGTGTTTGGTGATTGTACTAGCTTCTGCAGCTGCGTTTACTATCAAGACAGGGCCGCTTTGATGGTGTAGGAGTGCACACAGCAGTCTGCGCAGCTCCCTGTAATCATAAGAGCAGGCCAGTTTGTTTGTTTGTTTGAATCGCATAAAGGTCAGAAATAGAACTTGTTGACATGTTCGTCCAAGCAAGGAGAGCTTGGCGTCACAAGTTTAGCGATTGCAAAAGGACCCACAGCCATTCGCCCCAGCACCTGCTGTCACACCTCCCCCCAAACTGGGTTATTTTGCGGCACCATGGCGGATCCAACAGGTCTGCTGCCTAGCACAGGCTGCAAGCTCTTCTTGTCTCACATCGTGCGAGACAACTGTTTGTCACAGCTCGGAGCTGCTTGTTGGAGGATGCAAACCATTGCGGGTTCACCTCATCATTTACCTCATCATACGACTCACATGCCAGATCACAGCAAGCAGAAGTGCCCGAGCTTTGCCTCGGTAAGTCAACGTGGGACAGATCTTTAGTGCAAAACAGTTCCCGTTGCTGGACACCTCTATGCCTTCAGTATGACCTGTGCCATTCCTGAAGGTGTGGATAACACATCCGCCGATGATCTGCTTATGCAGATGGCAGGGCCCAGAGCTGGATGAATTCGGTGCACGCACCTTGTGTCTGCAAGACTCAGGTCGGCAAAGCCAAGGTGGGAGAAGGCACCAAATTTGAAAGTCTTTCGAGTCTCTCTTCTCCCTGCTTGGTCCCTCCACCCCCTCCCATCTCCCGCTTTTGCTCCTTGTAAAGAGCGGAAGCTTCATGGCACCTGAGATGACAAGCAGGGAAATCAGCTTTTGCGCTGGTGGCAGGCGAAGCTGGCGCTGCGCCTGAACCGGCCCCGGGCGACGACAAAGAAAACAAAGAGAACAACGAAGGTGGTGAGAACAAGGCTGGCTGGCTGGGTTTGGAGTTGGCTTGACTCCGTTTCAGTCCGCTGAGTTCAGCCGGCTGGCATCAAGATGGACATGGAAGATAAGCTCCGACCAAATCACAAGCCTGATCGCTGCAACTGGTGTAGAATCAAGTACATAAGAAGTGAAAGACTCTTTTCAGCCAATTAGGTCTGGGACTTTCTACATGTGCATGTGTGTACCAGACCGTGGTTGTCAGCGTTGTCAATACTGGCCCAAGCAACTAGATCAAGCAAGAGGACATGTCGACATTGGGCTCACGATTGCGGGCATTCAACATGAGCTGATGCATCTGAACGAGCATTGAAACGAAGATGCCTTCACATCAAGGGCTTGCGTAGAATCTTTTGCTTCGGCCGAAGTGGCTATCGATGCCCCAATGTAAAGACTGTCCGGATGCCGCCTGCAGCTGCTGCTTGCTGGAGCTGCCGCCCCTTCCCTCGTGCTTGGGGCCAGCTGTGTGGACAAATCGCGAGGTGCCACCGCAGGAGCAGGGCACGCATTTTTTCCAAAGATGCTTTTGCACAGTCGAACCCTGTCAACACACTTGTGTGCCCGTAGGCATCAAGCCTGAGAGGATTGGGGCATGACAGCCACCCAATTCCGCGAGCAACTTCTCCTGCACCAAGTCGGTACACAGTTCCGTGCGCGTAAGCTCATAAGAAGAGAACACTGCGAACGAGATGACCAACCATACGACGGCATCGGAAGAATCGACTTGCCTCAGGCAGAGCACTCAATGCTATAAGATTCTCCGCACCATCATTGCCTTGTCAGAGGTTTCTGTCTGAATGCCGACAGACCGCGCTGTGGCCGTGGATAAAGGAGATGCGGAATGTCGTGACGTTATATGACACCCGGCAGTGCAAGCATTATTGGCTGAGCTATGTAAGTGATATGAATCATGGCGGGGACCTTGTCGGCCGAAGGCTTGAGAGCTCCGCTGCATGTGCAAGTCCCGCAATACAAGTAGGCCGACAGATTGTTCAGCATGGGCCCTGTAAAGTTGCAACACTTTCTGCGTGGAATGTGCATCAAAAGCTAAATGCACCCGCCGGTGACATGCATGCCCTATGCATTCACCGAAGGAGCGACTCCTCGCCGTTTAAGACCGCGTAACGAGGCTCCTTGTTTCTATGCGAGTGTTTGCATCTTTCCCAGGACATTATCCAGCAGCTTGTGAAGCCATGGACTCGTGGCACGGGTTGTGGAATTGCCCTGCTTATGAACCACCAAACACCGTGCTACTCGGCAGCACCCGCCTTGCTGAATGTGTAACTCTGCTTAGTGACAAGTTTCAAGTTCAACGGAGGTCGGGCAACGTTGATGATCTCCCACACGTGGGCAGAATTTTGACTGCAATCCTGTCGAACTTGAGATGGAAGGTGCAGTAGCCTAAGCCTAGATGCAGACCGTAGTTGAAACGGATCTGAGCACGATCACTATGATTTTGGCGAAATTCGAAGTCGTGCTCCTGCTGCAGGGCCGTGCATGCCGAAAATCCGTACACACTCTCGTACACAGGGAAGGCAAAAAAAGGCGTTGAACGAGAAGAGGGAGGGCGTCGCCGCGAGCCCGGGTCAAGAAACCGGAGACAGAGCGAGACCACCTCATGGCCGACCTCTTGCCGCGTTTCCTGTCGCCGCCTGGCAAATTCAGGGCGCGATCCGCTTGCAAACGAAACGGCCCGGTTGAAAAAGCCGCCACTCAGACACCAGTCGGACTATCAAGCAGTAGTGACGACAATAGCACGGCCACTCGTTCGAAGAGAGGTCCGGCCAAAATGGATGAACAAGGCAGGGATCCACGCAGCCCGGTCGGTGTCGAGCCGGTCTTGTGCACAGCAACGGCACGTCCATACGCCTCCAATCGCCTCCAGCTTTTGGGACCCCAGGCCTTGTTGCAGCGTCCTTTTTTTGGGGCAGCCAGATTAAGGCGGACTCTTGCTCTTGAAGTGGGCTAGTTCCCTTTATTATTTCGCTGTTGACCGTGTGCAAGGAGGACATGGACGAGTGTGAGGAAGCTATCGTGGACTATTGCTTGGAAGTCACTTCCGGGCTCTCCACCAGCATTTGGTTCTGCGGATTTGCCCAATACCAGGCAGGAGATGAGCCTGGCGATGTGGGGCCGAGCATCAGTGAGCAGCTCAAGCTGGATCCTTTCGGATCTGTGATTCGACACACGACTCCGGCTCTTGGTATGGTGGTGGTTCACACATCATCTGCCCGAGTCTATGAGCGTCTATGGAGTCCTGGCAGAAATTTACCACGCCTTTGTAAATTCATGGTTCTAGGACCTTTGGGTTAGCCGCAGCTGCGCTGAGGGCAAAAGCATCTGTTTGATTCCGAAGGTGCTGAAACTACTGAAGTCAGTCAAGGTGTGTGTATGAGATTGCAGAAGCCACGCGCCTCGAATCCAAAGCCGCTTGGTTGCAATATTTCTGCTTTGTGTAATTAAATGGGTGAGGCGTGGAAGCTTCCGACAAGAGTTTCGTGACTTCATGCGTCCACGAAGTAACCTCGAAATCAGGTTGGCATCGCCTTCTCTGAGCGTTACCTGAATCAGCGCCAGTCATCTTTAGTCGAGCTGCTAAAAGCTCGGACTGACAGCGCCGTGTGCAGCAATCCTGCCGATGCCGAGATGATCCGGTCACGTATTCAGGACCTGGGAGGCGGCAGGGTACTCATTGATTGGATTTCATGTGTTGGGGTTTAGGGTTTAGGGTTTTCGTATTGACAAAGGTTGTGCCTGGCTGTGTCAGGCTTCCGTGCCCTGGACTGGAAGATCTTCTCCTTCCGACTGCAATCCCTTCGGGCTGTGCTGGCCAAGAAGGCGGGCGCCGTAACAAATCATGTTGTATCAGTTGTCATACCATATATATATATATATATATTTATTTATTTATTTAATATGTATGTGTATGCATATGTATCTGTATATGTATATGTATATAGCATATAGTGTACTATGGTATATATTATGTATATTATATTATATTATATTATACTATAATATATTATATTATATTATATTATATTATATTATATTATATGAAATTATACATTACATACTGTACTATTCTGTCATATCGCGCTACAACATAAAAGCACTTTGTGCCACTGATACGGTGGTTGCTACATTGTTCCCATGCAAACTGTTCGGGGTGAGCCTGTGGGCCACGCGGGGCGCTTCCGGCCATGGGGTTCCAATGCAATGGTCAGAAAATGGCAGCCTTCTGAAACATCTACCATAAGGTGGCTCAACTCAGCGTTCGAGAATCAGTGGGCTCACTAGGACGGGGCGGCATTTTTCACTGTGCATCCACCTCGGCAAACTCGGGTGGTCTTATGGTGTCCCCGCCGTGGATGGCTGGCCGAGTGCCAGGATACAATCTGCCTGTGCCATGTCAGACCACGCCACATCACAACCCACATCAACCAAGGCCACGAGTGCCCACGACACAGTCCGCAGGATTCATATAAATGTTTCGGCATTGCATTTGGATGTGTGCCTTGCAGAAGATTTCGGTTTGTTCGTTGCTGCTTCCTGCAAACATTTTCTTTCGCCCAGTGTTGTCCATCAGGACCCAAATTGGCAGGACATGCTGGCTGATGAGTTGCAACGTGCAGAAGAAGAGCTGAACAATTGGTCTCTGTTCGGACGCTCAAAGAATCCCGGCAGGCTTCCGTCCGAAGTTTTGGAGGAAGAATTGGTTCTGAGGTCCTTTGACTCCGCGGCAAAGTTTGCAAGGTTGAGCAGTCAAGCTGAGGAGTGAGAAGCCTTCTCTCGGACGAGGTCGTATGGTGTTGCTCGTTGCCATGGGCAGCGTTTCAGTCATCAGGGCCGCATGCAGACGTTCAAGAGTGCAATCGCTTCAGCATCATATCGTATTTCACGCTCTCTCTGTCGAGAATCAACGCAAGACTTGACACGAAGACTACGCGTGAAGCATCATTCTGCCATATTTTTCCGACTTGAATGGTGCTCAGGTTGGCCTCGGCATCACTGGTGTTGTGGTTGCGGCAGCATTGAAAGCAACTTCGACAACAGAGGAAACATCGAAAGAGTAGCAGAAGCTTCGCAGTGGCCGTCTAACATTCTGAAACAACCGGTTGACTGCAGATTGAGCTGCCACCAGGACAACTGGCCTGAGCCTGACGGACTCCTGCCTGCTACGCTTGGTCTATTGCAGATGAACACTGTTACTACGATGTGCTGCTTTGTCTCAACTTCGGACTGATCCTCCAGTCTGTCGCGAGACTCCACTGTCAGGAACCACCACTACCGCTGGATTTGGCACATCTGGTCACGGCTGGCCTGCACCGGCTCCACCGCCGCCGGAGGATGATTGGCCTGCACCGCCGCCACCGCCGCCACCACCGCCGCCGCCCATGAGGCAGCAAGAGCCATTGGGCGGAGTGCCGGAGGCTCAAGTGGATGTTTGCATCAAGAACTTGAGCGTTCTAAGTGGGTCTTTGACAGTACTCAGGAGTCCAAGCATGGCTTCCCGGCACAAACCAGCAAGACTTGGGTTGGTCCTGCAGGAGGCGTAGCAAGCATGGAAAGATTCGCAGTTTTGTCGAAAGGACACTCCCTTGCTAGTGACGCTGGTCAGCGTGCCATGGCCTCGGATCCCTCTTGCCGCAAGAAGGGATGTGTCAGGTTGTTGAGCGATGAATTCGTGAGCCTGAGGTTATTGCTGGGTGGCGTTTGCTTGCTGCTAGTCTGTGTGCTTGCGATGCGGCGCTGCAGAGTTCCAGCTCGACGTACAGCGCAAGACAGTCCCTTGGAGAGGACGGTCCCCCCGCACTGGCAAGGCGGTATCAAAGGCTGCAAAGCCATGGGTGTGCCAGGAGCCAACTCGACTGGGAGGAGAAACTCAAACTCGCCAAGGAGGCAATTCCACATTGCATTTGATTCGAGGGCGGGCTGCTGGGGAGTTGATCTTTCCTGCAAGCAGACTCCGGAAAACTCTGAGTCCAGGTGTGCTTCTGCGACGATGCTGCACCCGGCAGCAGCAGGGTGTCACTTTGACAGATCAAGTGGCCTTCAGGGGGGGGCAGAAGAACCTTTCCCTGAACTGCTGGCTTGGAGAATCGATGCCCGACAGGGGCATGTCAATGACCCATCTTCTTTCAGTGTGTCTAGATCGGAAGAGGGGGAACTTTGCATGGGCTGGTACAGACCTTGGCCCAAAAAGGAGAATGACTCTGTGATGTACAGTTTGCTCATGCAGTTTTGTTAGGCTCTGGCTTAGCCGTGTCTAAGCCTGTGTTTAGCCAAAGGCTAGCATGGCGAGGCCGGTGCTAGAGCATCACTGACAAAAAGAACAAAACAGAGTCGGGTAGGCTGAAAGCTGGGGGTCCGGACCTCATGTTCTGGTGTGGGCTTGCACAATTTGTATCTACCAGACAGAGGAGCTGCTGAAAGATCACGCGCTTTTGGCAGGCTGAGACGGCAGAGAACGATGGCAAAAGCACAGCCGATGGCAAGGGTCCCACGCCGGCACTGCCGGCACCAAAGGCATCCTTGGCTAAAGGGTTCTTGGGGCATCTTGGGACCTCCCCAAACCCTGGCAAAGTGTTCCTGGTTGCAGCATAGTGCAGAAAGGTGCAATAGCCACGATGATGTAGGCCTGGTGACACGGCAGCTAGTTGAGATTACATCATAAGTAGGATGAGTAAAGCTCGTCAGCCGACCTGTTGCGCTACTTGCCGCTACTTCCTCGTTGGTCAGCTATTTGGGTTGCCATTCTCTGCCCATATCAGCCGTCAGCAGTTCGTTGTTTGCAGAGCAGGCCGATGTGTCGGATTTGCCAGCAGTGCGTTTGAGTGTGCTACAGCGGCCGCTCTGCACCGGGCTAGTATTCTTCGATGACCGAGGAGCCTGACCGAAGTCATTCTTGATCGGGGTCAGATCGGGGTACGGGCTCTGGTTTCTATTGGTCTCGCGCAGGTGGCCACGATGGTCATTGAATCTGACTCGGACACGGAGAAGGGAAAGGCATCCATCGTGGCAAGTGGGTTCAAACTGCGGAGTCCAAGAGAGGCTTTTCTCGCGAGGCTCCAGCTCCGGCTCCCCCAACAGCGCCACCAGCGGCAGCACCCCCTGCTGCGGTGCCTCCACCTCCTGCCGCAGCTGCACCGGCGCAGGTTCTTCAAAATTCGAGTCGAACTTCAGATTTTGTCGAGAAGAGACTAGGCAAATGCAGGCTCTAACATCATAGAATCAGCCAAGAGCCGACACCTCTTAGAAGGCTTCTGCTTCCTGAGTCCACTTTGTCCCCTTGGACTCCTCCGGGTTGAGTTCAGGCGCATGTTGTATCCTGTCGAAGGAAAAAGAAAAGTCAAAGAAAGAGAAGAAGGAAAAGAAAAAGAAAGCCAAGAGCTCTTCGTCGTCGCTGGGAGCTTGGGATTGCTTGGGATGCCACGAGTCATCCGCCAGCTCTTTGCGCAGTAGCCGTGACTGCATGTAAGAGTCTTGCAGTGTCATTGGACAGCTTCGGGTTGGTCTCCAAGAAGTAGCCTTCGGCGGTAGTCAGCACACCGTATACCACAAAGAAAAGCCTTCAAGCTGTGGGTCTGGCTGTATTAACGACGAAGCGTAGCACCTCCCCAGGGACAGCGACAGCGATTCGGATGCGCCGAAGAAGAAGCGAAGGCCCGGCTGCGCCAAAGTGCCAAGTCCCTGCGGACGCTGACGGCCTTGCTGCAGAATGATCTCACAGCAGTTCGCACCATCCGAACTTTCCGAAGGATCAACAACTTCAGCTCCCTGCGGAATATCGAGAAGGAACGAGTGTGGCCAGCGCGCTTTGCAGAGTCCCGGCTACACCAATCGTGAAGTTGTACGTATTAGGTTCAGCACTCGACTTCTCAATGCATCTCCATGCCAGGCGGAGGTGCGCAAAAATCGCAATGCTGGCGCGGATGCCGCGGCGGCAATGCTGAAAGCGAGAGCCTTACATTCGCTAGATTCGCTGACAGTGCTAGCTATTCATTATTTGCTGTTTCTTGCCTGAACAATCTCAGGCGCTCAGCGACAACCCGTACTTTGCCCCGTAAGGCCGGAGAGTTTGGAAGCGACTGATCATCCACTGTGGCTGACAGCTGACAGTGTAGAGTTTTTCATCTGGCATGGCATGCCTGCACTCCCGATGGCATGATTTCCGAAGCGATGCAGGCCAGAAGATCAAATCTGACTTCGCGGATGCGCCAAACCTCGCAGATCCGAGAGCTGTCGGTAGAAAAATGTAGAAAACCTCCAAAGTATGTTTCTGAGACCAGCAGGTGGCACCATGCCACACAGATGTCTCTGCGAACTATGTGAGATCAAACTCTTGTTGCCACCGTGTCTTCGCATCTTGCAGGAGGACTAGCAGACGAGCACTGCAGTTTCTGCACAGCATAACTTCCATATCTTCCTCGTTTGCAGGTTTCGTTTTGCCATCTTTGGGCTCAAACCGTAGGGCCTGTGGAGAGGGCAGATGTGACAAGGCAGACTCGACCTGGTCATTGCTGGCTTTGTGCCATGCAGCCTCAGGCCCACCGTGGCATCATCTGCCCTGGCGTTGGCTGATGCTTATTGCCCCGTGCCGTGCCAGGCATTCTTGACCTTTTTGCCAATCTTCGTCATTTTGCGCTACAATCTGCAACTCGGGCTGCGCGAAGGGGCCAGACGCTTCACCCGCCTGCCATCTGTTTCACCAGCTAGGTTCGAAGAACCGCTGCCCAAGAAGGTGACATCCTCGGCTCACACACACTCCCACTGCTATCGTCCAGGACATTAGCATGAGCCAAGGTTGTGCAGACACCGTCGGTGCTGCCCAGCCTCACTCCACAGTCACAGGCGGGATCTTGCACAACTCCCCGTGGTGATGGCAGTACGCAGTTAGAATTGTGGAACTTCCATCGCGCATGTCTCGATGAGGCCACGAACGCCTGGCAAGCAGAGGGCAAGGCGGCAGCAGCATCAACGCAGTGACTGGATTCGGATGCATTCCCCGAGCTGCGTGTGTGCCCACTGCGACATGCTCCTCGCAAGGTGTGTAACACGGTGTTTGACACATTCACATCGTTGTGATCTGTCGGCATCCGGTTTTGCATGAAGAACTGACCGAAAGTTAAAAATGTCATGAGAGATTGAGCATCATGCAAAAGGAAATCCTGATGTTAGAATTTTGAAGGCCGATCCGGCGACGGACGCCCGGGGGGAGTGCAGGGATCTTGGCTTTGCAGACGTGGCGTAGTGAAAGCTTTGACCATGGCGAACCTGTCCGGTCAGGTGGCTTTGGAAACTGTCTGGCCGCTGTGCCAGCCTGCATTCCAAAAGGTCGGTGGGCATCATTTGTCGTAAGTGCTAATGCAGATTTTCATCACAGAATAGAGATTGCCCTCCGCATCGTCAAAGGTCACAGTAGTATACAGTAGTGGCACTAGTTGCACACTTTTGATACGTAGGACATAGAGTCAGCATTAGAGTCATGCGAGGGACGAGCGCGCAGTTCACGAGCGATGTGGGAAGCAGGCTCCATGGCTGCTCTCTGCGAGCCTTCACAGGGCAAGCCGGGCAATGTGAGCTGGTTGCAAGTGAACGAAACTTGGCCAACCATGCCGCAGACATGAGCTGACGGCAAAGCGCAGTGCATGTCGCGAGAGCTTAAAAACCTCTTGAGGGTGCGGCTGCTGCATTGCTGCATATGCGAGTTTTCAATACCGCCTGGCAGCTAATCAGAAATTCAGGCAGCCCTGGCTGCAGTCTTCCATCCCAGCATGAGCTTTTAACTCGTCACAACGTGTCAAAGGTCTTCAACGGCAAAAGGTTGATTCTGGATGGAAAGCTCATATCAACTCATATCTGCTGAGGCTTTATGTTCTCACTGCGTGCGGCGAAATGCCAGGCTGGAAACCCGAGGCCTGCAGGACTCTTGATTCCATGGTGATCGTGGCACGTACCCGAACCTGTCCATGCTGAGTGAAGAGTGTGAGTTCAGTCTTGCCCCAGACGGCTAGAGCAACCAATGCCACAAGTGGCGTTGTCTAATACACAGTCACACTCAGCATGGGCTACGGATTTCAATGTTTCTGCAACAGAGCCGCTGCAACTTGCGATCAGAGGGTGTCTTGCTGACAGAGGCATGGAGGACCAGGCGAGAGTCGAGTCATGCAGTTGGCCATACAAGTTGCAGCAAGCTGCGCTGGATCAGCGATGTGCAAAGCGTCGTTGCACGGAATACCCACCCGAATACGCTTCAGTCGCGTGGTGCCGGTCTCAGAACAAACCTCCTCCGCCTATCAGGAGTTGAGAAAGCAAAGGCCTAAAAGAACCTGTTGAGCTTTTGTTCGTGACCTGAACCTGCACTTCCTGGAGCTGCCATGGCCCCGATGCCTCAGAATCCAGGAAGCAGATGCAAGGTTGTCCGGCTCTTTCTCTTGCCACACGTCAAATGCAAAGAACGATTCTGGGTTGTCAACCAGTTCGTCTCAACTAAACACAAAAGCCAGGAGTCCCTGAGTTGCGATCCAGATTGGTCGTTTGGTGGCACCAGCCCAGCTTGACAGACGGCAGCAATGCTGTTGTGCTTCATCAGCTGAGCACGTACATAAGATTGTAGCGAGCTTCATTTAGTGCTGTGCACTGCTTCGCCTTCATCCTTCGAGCCTCCTGCAAAGTTCAGCCCTGTATCGGGCAGAGGGTGCAATGCTACATCAGGACCCGGAAGGCAACACATGCATCACTGACGAGAAGACGTGCACGACACTGGAGGCGGTAATATGACGATTGAGTCTGTGTCAGTCAAGGTGTGAGGCAACAAGATTAGATGTGCTTGAATACGCCCCGGGATGCCAATAGAAGCAAACTGTCACGGCCCACCGAATCCCTACTGGGATTCTTCCTTTGAGCGTGCACGCGAGCTGCACAGAAGTGCTTGGAGACATCAGAAAAGCCGTGTCAGCTTGAGTACTGCGAGCAACTTGAATCATTTCTTCGCAAGATCGTGATATATCATGATTTATCTGAAGACTGTCAAATTTATGTTATTACATGTCGTGGTTTCTAATCTCAAAATCTCATTGATAATCAATCATTCTCTATATTTTCTCTTCATATACGAAATATCGAAAATTGCGGTCGATCTAATAATAAATAAAATGATTATATTATATTAGATCGGAGGATCGAAACTAAATGATAAGATAATTAATGATCTAACGAAGATAATTTATAGAGATCGATTAATTTCTATATATATATAGATAGGATCTTAAATATTTTTTTAATATAAAAGATATAATAATTAGAAATTTAAATATTTGTATAGAAATATTGAATTCGAATAATAAGAATATATTCTAAAAATATATAATAAATAAGAACCCGTATATTTAGATACGTAGGCAATTGAATTATATATATATATATAAAGATAACCCAAGCTAAAATTCTTTATTGGAGAATATATAAAGAATTTCTAAATATATATTAAAAAATATTAGATATGGATAATTAGATTTCTGTATAATTTCTGAATTTTTGAATTAGAGATGACTTGAATATTTTATAATATATTAAATATTTGAATAGGATATATAGAGTTTGGAAATTCTATATAGATTCTCTTATATTGCGCGTTTCTCTATTAATTTAAAAAAAATTGGATTAAGATATATATTTGATGATATGATTGCCGTATGATGATTGGTATTTGGAATCGAAAAACTTGAGGTTAATTATAATTATTTTTATGTGTAAAGTAATTTTATAATATTTCTATTTAAATGAATTTTTAGATTAAATTTATACTAATATATTAATATAAATAGTTTTTTCTATAAAGATGACAATTTTTATAGAATTTTTATTTAATTTTAATTAATTTCTATAAAATATCGAAGATTTCTGTTCGATATTATTTTTGAAAAAAGAAATATATTAATATTGGTAATTGATTGAAGTGCAGCTAGATCGTATAAAAATGAATATTCTATATTTTTTGAAAGGAAAGATATAAATATTGATTATGAGATTAAGAATATGTAAAATAATATCTCTGTCTTATTTGATTTTTAAATTATATATCGATTGATTTCATATCTTGAATATATTATTTGACGG